>PVKA01053569.1:0-11174 GCA_004027165.1 Ctenomys sociabilis | reverse complement strand
GTCCTCTTTTCTTTGTTGTGGTACCAGGGACCAATCTCAGGATCTTGTGCTTGCCAAGCAAGTGCTTATACCACTGAGCTATGACTGGCCCCTCTGGCTACATTTCTTATTTCCCCCATTCCTGACCTTCAACCTGTTCCTGCATGCTTCCCCCCCACCTCTGCATGGTTTTTGTTGTCTCCCACCTCATATGCATGTGCATACACTCCCATGTGTATGGACTGGGCTTGCTTTTCCTATGAATTTCTTCAGCCTGTTCTTAGCTTGCATCTTATGCTAGCGTGATGCCCTGGTTCTCTGCTTTTCTTGGGAGGCATGCAGGTGTGTCTTCAGCACTTGGGGCTCCCATCCTTGCCCAGCTCTATTTTTTGTTCCAGCCATATTGGTCACTTACCTGCCATGTGGTGCAGGACCTCAGCCTACTGCATGTGCTGTCCCTTCTGCCTGGGTGCTCTCCAGCTGCTAGTGTGACATTTCCTTCTCTCCTTAAGGTTTTTACATGAACTTCCCTTAGGTTCTGTCCTGACCCTGGTTTAGGATACTCTTTTTTTTTTTTTTTTTTTCTCATCTTTTTTAGACAAGGTCTCACTATGCAGTTCAGGCTGGGCTTAAATTCACTTTGTAGCCCAGGCTGGCTTAGTACTCTCAGTGAATCCCCTGCTTCAACCTGCTGAGTGCTAGGATCACAGGCATGTGCCACCATGCCCGTTTGGTTTAAGATATTACATAGGTGTCTCGCCAGCCCCTCTGCCTTAGCCCAAATGTTGTATGTAATTGGCTGTCCTTCCTATGCTGAGACATCTGAGTGTGAGAACTTACTCCTTTGGCTGTGGCTCTTGTCCTGTCCCGGAGCTTAGAAGGGCACTTGAGGGACTGGCAGGCATTCAGTGACTGTTTAAATGATGAACTCTCAGTCCTTTGTGTGCCTAGGAGTGTGAGATGGCCCAGAAGTGACGTGAGGCATGGTGGTGGTGTGTGCATGTGTACCTTGGTGAGAGGCTGGAAAGGATAGGGCTGGGTGAGGTGGCCTGTGGGTCAGGACCAGGATAGAGAACATGGCTTATGAAGGTGTAGGGGGGTGGGAGTGGGAAAAGCAGACAGATGTAGTTGAGAGCTGATTCTGGTAGATGGGCTGGGTGAAGGGGCCAGGGGAGGAGGGCTAAACTGGAGATAAAGAGCATTTACAGTTTGAAATGTTAAAAGTAGTAGCCCCCTTTGACCTCACTGAGCCACTAGAAAGGAAGGTGGTCCTCCTTTCTGGTCTTCTTCATTCTTTCCAAAGGCAGTCTCTGATCTTACCTGGTTGCCTAAAATGTGCCCTGGTACTTCAGGTGCCCAAAAGAAGCCGCCCTAGATGTGGAACATGGCATATGGTCCCTGTCTGTCTGGTTCATGTCCTCTCTGGCCCCCTTGTGGTTGCCTTAAAATCTTGCTGTCATGTTGCTGGTCACTCCAGTGAATTGTACACTGTCCTGCTGGTCTTTGCATGTGCTGTTGCTTCCTGAGTCATCTCAGTTGCTTTCCTTTCTTTCTGGCACTTCAGCCCTTGTCTCTGGGAAGCCTCCTCCTGCTCCTCTTAGTATTTCAGACCTGGCCCAAGGCACCACATGCTGTATTCTAGGTAAGGCTGTCGTGCCTTAGTGCTAGGTTTCATAGCAGACAGCACCCAGTCTTCTCCAAGTTGTGAGTTTTTTAAGCGAGAGCCCTTTGATTTAACTTTAGTGTCTGGATGTGTACAGCACACAGTTCTTGTTTGTGGTTTTTGAGATAGGGTCTTGTTTTGTAATTCAGGCTGGCCTTGATCTCACTGTGTAGCCCCGGCTGGCTTTAAACTCAGGATGGTCCTCCTGCCTCAGCCTCCCAAGTGCTAGAATTATAGGCATGAGTCAGCATGCCTGGATTCCTAAGAATTTTTATTTTCTATTTTTTGAGACAGTCTCACTAAATGGCCCAGATTAGGTTTGAACTAGTGATTCTCCTATCTCATCTTCCTAAAGTGCTGGGATTGCAAGTTTGTGCCACCATGGCCAGGTAAGATTTTTTTTTTTTTTTTTTGCAGAACTGGGGATTGAACTCAGGCCCGTGTGCTTGCTGGGGAAGCACTTATTCCACTGAGCCATCTCCCCGGCCCAGCTAAGAATTTTTATGCATATAAGAACATGAAGGGTAATGGCTCAGTGGAATAAGTGCTTCCCTGGCAAGCACAAGTGCCTGGGTTCAATCCCCGGTTTTGCAAAAAAATAAAAAAATAAATAAATAAAATAAAGGGCCAAAGAGATAGCTTGGTGGCATAAATGCTTGCCTGGTAAGCGCAAGGTCCTGAGTTTGATCTTCAGTACCAAAAAAACCCATGAAAGAGCCAGGCATGGGTATCACACACGTGTGATCCCAGCACTCAGGAGGCCAAGGCAGGAGGATTGTTGAGAGTTCAAGACCAGCCTGGGCTACAAAGTAAGGTCATAGGGGGCCCGGGAGATAGCTCAGTGGAATAAGTGCTTGCCTGGCAAGTGCAAGGGCCTGAGTTCAGTCCTCAGTTCTGTAAAACAAAATGAGCTCAAGACCAGACTGAACTGCATGGTGAGATTCTCTTCTGTCTTGAAACAAACAAACAAACAAACAAACTGGTTCTTTATTCTGTTACAGTGATTTCATAATATTTAAGAAAATAATCCCTGTCTTCTGTAGATGAAAGAAATATTACTGATGATAGACCATCTGGGAGTTACATCATACTCTGTGGGAGAGAGGGTGAGTATGTGGCTGGATCAGAACTACCCTGGTTGACTGTGGTAGGTAGGTGGGGGTCTAACTATCCTGTCCATGTTTGTGTTTATTCAGAACTCCAGTGCCACTAAGTCATGAAGGAAAGATGTAGATGTATCTAGTAGGGAAGTTGCTATATTTGACAGAGCATCAGGGAAGACTTCCTGGTGGGATTGATGCTGGGCAGAGAGGGGGTTCATGGTGTGCACTCAGTATAGAGGGTGTGGGGTCAGGAGGAGGGAAGTGCCTATGCTGAGGCCCTGTGATAGAGGCAAAAGCAGACTGCTACACAGGATGAGCTTTTCAAGTCCTGGGCTCTGTGTGGGTACCTGGCATGTTCTTTCAGGATCTTTATTGTAAGAGCAATGGGAGGCCCTCAGAAGGCTTTAAGGTGCTTGCTTGGGCTGGGACATGAATCCATGTCCCTTGGAAAGTGTACCTCAGAGTTGTTCAGCTTGAATTATGTGTGAGGAAGGATTTATGAGTCTGCAGTTCTTCTGTTCAGGTTAGAATTGTTCCATTGTTCCTATGTTGGGTGATTGGTAGGGTTGAATAGTCTGTCCCCTTGAAATTTGGTGTAGCCATGTGATTTACTTTGGTCAGTGGAAGATGAAGTGTCACTTTTTTTTTTTTTTTCTGTACCAGGCATTGAACTGGCAGGCGCTTGTGCTGCTGAGCTATATCCCTAGCCTGAAATACCACTTCCTAAGAGATGCGGTGTATCAGTTTCTATTTTCTTTTTTCTTTTTCTTTTTTTTTTTTTTTTTTTTTTTTTTTTTTTTTTTTTTTGTGTTTTTGAGACAGGGTCTCGCTGTGCAGTTCAGGCTGGCCTTGAACTCACTTTGTAGCTCAGGCTGGTCTCGAACTCACAACAATCCTCCTGTCTCAGCCTCCCGAGTGCTGGGATTAGAGGCCTGCACCACCACGCCCGGCTCCATTTTCTTATTTCCAATTGTAGAAACAAATGGACACATATCATGAATATCATGAAAGCATCTTTGGGATAAACCAAGAGCAGTTTCAGGCTTGTTCTAGTACATCACATTGTTTCAGAGTTCTAGGAGTGTGGTAATGTCAGTCACTTGGGAACTGGTTAGAACTGTGGCCCTTATGGGGGTTGAGGAGATGGCTCAATGGAATAAGAGCTTCCCTGACAAGCACAGGGGCCTGAGTTCAATCCCAGGTTCCACCAAAAAAAAAAAAAAAAAAAGAAGAAGAAAGAAATGTGGTCCTTGGTCCCATCTAGACTTACTGAGTCCTCTCCAGAGTAGAGCCCAGCAGCCGGTGTTGTAGCAATCTCTCAAAGGCTTCTGATGCTGTCCTCTTGAGAGGTACTGTTGGGGAGTTCCCTGTTAGTAAGTGGTTTGGGAGACGTGTGTTAGACCTGGTGGCTGGCTGGCCTGGGACCGAGGTATAGAGAGAAGGTGGGTTCAGCTGGAAAGGGCTCTCGAGCAAAGGTGACAGGATATGTTGTTTGGGACAGTGAGAGACATGGGGGAAAGCAGTCAGTGTTTTCTCCTGAGATTCTTGTCTGCCAGAACTGGAGTAGGGGTGTGTTCACTGTCCAGATAAGTTCTTTTTTTTTTTTTTTTTTCTGGTACTGGTGATTCAACCTAGGTCCTTTGTACTGAGATATATCTCCACCTCTTCACCCCTTTATTGTATTTTGAAACAAAAACTTGATAAACCTCTTAAGTTATCCAGACTGAGCTCAAACTCAACATTTTAGTTGCCTTGGTCTTGAGATTACAAGTGTGTGGCACCAGACAATATATTCTTTTTGTATATAGTCACATTTATTTCATTGTCCAAGCTCAGAAACAAGAGAAAGCCCATGAGGAAATAAAAGCAATTTGTTTGTTGACTTCCTTTGTTCAAGTATCAGTTTTTCAGGGAAGCCCACAGTGGACCCTGACCACTTAAAATTGTACCCTTTTGCTCTCCTGATCCTATAATCACCCCGTTTGGTGTCCCTGCCTGCCTTTCCAGCTTGAGTGGAAGCTCCATGAAGGAAGGACACTTCATCTCTTCATGTCTGGTCCTGAGGGTTATGCTTAGCACATGTGAGCTGAAGGAGCCACGTGGGCCATAGTTGGTGGCCAAGTCAGTGCACGGTGAGGATGGATGGTGGTGGGTGTGGTCCATTGGGACTATCTGCTCTGGTGTGGCCTGGGTATTGCTGAGCATTGTCTAGTCCGGCACATCACATTCCTTTGGTAGTCTTCTCTGCAGCTTGAGGTGGAGGCTCAGGCTGTTATAGAAGCTGGGAGAAGCTCATCTGACTTGAAGCAACTTGCTCTTCCTCAGGTGGGAGAGAAGCAAAGATGCTCATAATGTGATCTAATGGGGTAAGGTGCTGGCTCAGATGCAGGGAGAAAAAGTAGGCTTTCTCACTTTTTTTTTTTTTTTTTTTTTTTGCGGAACCAGGGATTGAACTCAGGCTCTTGCACTTGGCCAGGGAAGCGCTTATTCTACTGAGCCATCTCCCCAGCCCTTTTCATAAAAAATGAATTTAGGATAGGGTCTACAGGGTATACAGGATCTCACTACGTAGATTGGACTCATACTGATTCTCCTGTTTTCAGCCTCCTAAGCACTGGGATTACAGGTGTGCGCTACCATGCCCAGCCTCAGCCATGTCTTAGTGCACTCCGGGGGCAGGGCTGGCATGGCATGAAGGTGATCAAACCCCAAAACAGGAGCTTTAGTCTGCTGAGCTGGCCCTAGTGTTTGTTAGGGAAGCACTTATTCCACTGAGCCATCTCTCCAGCTGAGCTGGCCCTAAATCTGAGAAGGACTTTTTTTTTTGGCTAGAGTCAGCCTTAAGGGCGGGTCTGGAGTATCACGTGGTGCTGGGGATCAAGCCACAGTCTCTTGCTCCTGACTGATTTTGCTTAAGAAGGTGCTTTAGATAACTGAGCTAAGCTGCCAGCCCCCATGTAATCTATTTATTTATTTATTTATTTTATTTTTTGGCAGAACCAGGGATTGAACTCAGGCCCTTGCACTTGCTAGGGAAGCACTTATTCTACTGAGCCATCCCCCTGGCCCCCAAGAGATTTTTTTTTTTTGTGGAACCGGGGATTGAACTCAGGCCCTTGCGCTTGCCAGAGAAGCGCTTATTCCACTGAGCCATCTCCCTGACCCTCCCCATGTAATCTAAATTTCGACACTGGAGGCCACGCAGATCTGTGTGTGTTCACCCTAATGGGTCATTTCAACCTTTTGCTTATGGGACAACCCTCATTTATTTTTTTCATATGTTTTTGTCTTCCTTTTCTTTTTGGAGCTCTTATGAGGTAGATATGTCATTGATATAGCTTCTTTTTCTCTCCTGTGTTTTCCTTTTTCTTGCTGTTATTTTCCTTTTCTCTACTTTTCTTCCTTTTTTCCCTTGCCCTTTCATTTCCTTTTCCTATTTTCTGACTCCATCCATCTTTCCTACAGTTTCTTCCTCTCTCCTTTCCTGTATCTCTTCTTCCCATCTCCCTTTTGTGGTACTGGGGTTGAACCCAGGGCTTTCACACTGAGCTACATCCCCAGCACTTTCAAAAGTTCTTTTTTTTTTCTGGGCCAGGAGGATAGCTCTGTGGCAAAAGTGCTTTCCTAGCAAATGCAAGGTTCTGAGTTTGCCTAGCAAGTCTCAGGACCCTCCCCCTCCAAAAAAACTTTTTTTTTTTTTTTTTTTACTTTGAATCAGGGTCTTGGTAAGTTGCCAAGTTGTCCATCTGGGTTTGAACTCATGGTTCACTTGCCTCAGCTTCCCAGTTGTGGACCAACACACCTGATGGCTTCTTCTCATCTTTCTCATCTTGGCAAACCTATAGGGCACCCATTATATCTGTTTGTTGTCTCCTTATCAACTATGAATGTGTGGACACTGCTGTAATTTTTAATTAGTTTGGAGATATTTGCATATTTTCATGGTCTTCCTTTAAAAGCCTAAGTAAGAATTTTCAGGAATATATTCACATGGTTCAAGTTAAAATATGGTGAAAAAAATCTCCCTGCTGAGCAGGGGTGTCTCTGTGATACAGTGTGTACTTTGGCAATACAGAAAACAGAAGCATATTTGGCAGAATAAATCTCTGTTCAGCACTGCTTCTCCCCCACTTGGCCTGGAGTACTGTGGCCCAAGCCTCCTGAGGAGAAGGTGTTTAGCTGCCAGTGGGAAAGTGTGTGTGTTTTCCAGGGCTCCGGGGTTCTTTCAAACTCCTGTCCCCGGTGGCAAGACTTTCCAAGAAGCCAGGGCCTCTGCTGCTCTTGCTGGCTAGTGCCCACCCTGCCCCAAAGCTAGGAAAGCTCTGGGGGAGACTTCCCTGATGGGTGTGAGGACTGCATCCTGTGTGGACACTAAGCTGGTTCATTTTGTGGAGCAGATGCCCTATTGCATTCAGAAAAGTACTTCACGTTGTTAAGTGTGTTCAGCTGAAGATAGGAAAACGTTTTACAGCTGCGTGCCTGGTGCAGCTTAAAGTTTACAGTACCTTTCTTATTCAACAAAAGTTTCGACTTTTTTTTAGTGGGGCTGGGGATCCATCCCTTGGCCTCACACATCCTAGTCAAGTGCTCATTGTTGAGTTGCACCTCCAACCCCTAGACATTTTTTATTGAGATAAACTGTGTCATTTATAAACTATTTCATGGTTACAGTTCAGTGGTTTTTAACATGGTCAGTATTGTGTGATGACCACCACCACCACTACTTAATTCCTGAACATCTCCATCATCACAGTGGGAAGCTCTCTGCCTCTGTCAGGGCAACTACTTACTCAGCTTTTAACTCTTATGAATTTGAGTAGTTTGGACATTTCATCTAAATGGGCTTATGTATTATTGTGCCTGGCTTCCTTCACTTAGCTTGATTATTTTAGCTTGGTGTTTTTGAGGTTCATTGCTGTCACAGTGTACCTCATTGCTATGGCGAGTGATCCCTTTTGTGTGGATAGGCCATATTTGTTTGTCTACATCGCAGTTGGTAGACATTCAGATGCATGCTTTGTGGGAGCATATGCCTTTGGCTGGCCTATGTGGTGCTCAGGAGTGGGGCTGCTGAGGTACAGGATGATCCAATTAACTTGTTGAGGAGCCAGTAGACTTTCAAGCAACTGCACAGTTTCACATCTCTACTAGTAGCACATGAAGGGTACAAGGAGTTGACATACTACACTGAAAATGCATAGAGCAAGCTGGCTCTGCTGGTGCATGCCTGTAAATCCCAGCCTTCTGGAGACTCAGGCAGAAGGATTACCGTGAGTTTTGGTCCGGCCTGGGCTACATAGTGAGTTCAAGGCCAGTTTGAACTACATGGCGAGACCCTGTCTCAAAAAACAACAACAAAAAACCAAAAACAAATCAGTAGAATAAGATGGGAAAAATCAGTAATTGGGAGCAGGGGGTGTGTCAGCTTATGTACTGTCATAGGTGAAGACAGAGCTGAGGGAGTGAAGCAAATCTGAAAGTTCTGAGCTCTGGGTAGAACAAAAAAGGGAGACAGGTCAGTTACATAGCTCTTCCTGTGAGATGTGTTTCTGTAGGAGAAGCACACTCGCTGTGGGTGAATCCTGACATTCATAGAGTAAACTTAGGAGAAAATGTCAGAGTGACTGTGGTCAAAGCCTGGCACCCTGTTCCTAGTGAATGCTGCTCCATTCCCCTGATGTTACTTGATCCTTAAGAATCAGGTGTGACTGTGCCAGACTGTGTTCCGGGGAACTGATGTGTGATGTCAGAGAATCAGTTAAGTTCAGGTGTATGTAGGTTGTGTTTTGTAAGCTTGAAGCTGGAGTTTCTGCTGAAATCTATTGTCAGTTGCTGGGAGAGCTTATGCTTGGTCCTTCTCCCCACCTGGCTCTGGGAAGTGCCCTGCAGTCCCCAGCATTGAGATTTTCCCAAGGTGGGCTGGGAGACCACATATTGCCAAGAGCACCCTCCCCTGGGTGATTTTCCTGCTCCATCTTGCCTCCACCTCACTTTTCTTTTCTGATGTGTCCTATCTGTATTTATTAGTTTCTCTGTCTGGAGCATATGCTCCACATGAGGGAAGCGTTGTATTATTCTGCTTCAGTGCAGGCCCTTTTCTTCAGAGGCAGTGCCTGCCCTGTGTGTTTAGGCCCCATATATTCCTTGAGATCCAGTCAGGACTGCTCATCGCCCAGCTACTCAACACACATTCCCATAGCACATTGTCAGGTTGAAGTGGTTGGTTGTGAAATTCCTAAACATAGCCATTTGGTGTAAAATAAGCTTTTGAAAAAAGGTTCAAAATAACATTGAGAATTTCACCTTAGCCAGGATGACTATTGTCAAGAACACAAATGACACTTGCTGGCGAGGACAAAGAACTCTTTTACATTGCTGGTGGAAATGTAAGTTGGTACTGCCACTGTGGAGAAATCAGTATGGAAGTTCCTCAGAAAACTAAAAACAGGCTAGAGAGATAACTTAGTGATCTAAGTGCCTGCCTAGCAAGCACAAGGACCCAATCTCCTGTACTGCATGCTGTGCTGTCCCCTGTGCTGAGTGGGTCACCGAAACTGGGCATGGTGGCACACATCAGTAATCTGAGCACTGGGGAGGTTGAGCTGCATAGTGAGACCCTGTACCAAATAAGTAAAAGAGAATTTAAAAAATATTCTTAAACCAAAAACACAGCTACCATTTGAGTCATCTGAACCACTGGTCTGTATATACCTGAAGCAATTAAAATCAGCATACTTTAGGGACCTGCGTGTCGTTTGTTTTTAGTTTTTATTTTTTCTTATATGTTTAGTACAGGTCTCACTACACAGATTGAACTCCTAGCGATTCTCCTGTTTTCAGCCTCCCCAGTGCTGGGATTACAGGCACATGCCACGCCCAGTCTCAACCCATATCTCAGCATACCCTAGGGCCGCTGTGTCTGCTTGAGTCTGCTGAGCTTTCTGGCTGGCCTTGTGTGCCCTGTTTAATGTAGCCCAGTGAACAACAACTGCAGTATGGGGCCAGCCTTGGTGCCCACCAGCGCATGAATGGATAAAGGAAATGTGGCACAGGAATACATACTGGAGTATTATACAGCCACAAAAGAACAAAATTTTGTCATTTGCAGAAAAATGATTGGATCTTGAAGGCTGGGGAGATAGCTTAACAGCTTAAGCACCTGCCTGGCAAGTAGAAGGTCCTGAAATCAGTCCCTGGTACCAAAAAAAAAAAACCAACAAAAAACCGTAGAGAACATGTTGAGTAAAATAAGCCATACCCAAAAAGATAAATGCTGTATTCTCCCTAGAAAGGACAACAAGAAAGTAGAAGAGTATCTATTATTAGATAAAAGGGAGCAGTGTAAGGGTGGATTGTGTGTGTGTGTGCGTGTACATGTGGTGTGATGATGTGACCCAAACTCGAACATGCAATGCAAACACGGTACCACTGAACCAATTTTAAGCCCATGTTGGACATCTTTAACTTATCCCTTGTGTTTTCTTTGTCTTTTTGGGTTTACATTTTTTTAAAAAAATCTGTTGTCATTTAAATTGGGATTTGTAGGAGGAATGAAGGTCAGCATGGAGAAGAAAGCCTCTTATTCTTTGTAGCATTAAAGTTGTAGAATCACCAGTTCTTCTTTTAGCTTTTGTGTTATGTTGAGATGGGGTTTTCCAGTGCTTCATGGTGGATGATAACTTGCTGGACATAAAGTTCTAGGTGGGAAATTATCTTCTCTTTTACCTTAACATGGTAAAGAGCTATCTTTTCTGTCTGTTGAGGTTAAGCTGTGGTCTGCTTATTGTCTCTCCTGCTGAAGTCTAGGCAGTTAGCTTTCTCTCTTGTTGTGCAGTACTAGGATAGATACATGGATTTTAAGATTTTTTTCTTTCTTTTACCCTTCATGCTCTGTGGTTGCAGCACTGTGAATTAGGCACTGGGTTGCCATTATCTTGGATAGAGCGCAGGGAGCTCTTTTAGTCTGAAAATCAGGTTTTAGTTGTCATCCCTTTGAAAATCCACTTTCCCTCATGCTGCTGGTCTCATCTAGAATTCCTTGGGGATGCAAGTTCCTTGAAAGTAGACTTTGTTATCCTCTGTGCTAGTGAGGTACCAGGCACCATGCTAAAAGTGTCAGTCAGCCTGGTAGGGAAGCTCAGTGAAGGGTACTTGTCTAATGTGCGTGAAGTCCTGGGTTCCTCCTCAGCATTGTAGGCAAAAGACACAGTGTGTACCCTTCAGGGGGATTAGGCACGTTACATCATCACCATCCATCTCCAGAACTTTTTCTTCTGCCCAAACTTTCTCCCTGTTAAACACCAGCTTCCATTTCCTCCTCCTTAGCCCCCTGCAACGACCATTCTACTTTTTGTTTCTATGGTTTTTCACTGCTGGGTTCCTCAAATAAGTGGAACCAGGCAATGTTTGGCTGCCTGATTTGCCTGTCT
>PVKA01053568.1:0-11175 GCA_004027165.1 Ctenomys sociabilis | reverse complement strand
TGAAACAAGGTCTCAAAAAATTGCCCAGGCTAAGCTCAAACTCACGATCTTCCTGTTTCAGGGTGTTGGTATTACAGGTGTGCACTACCCTATCGTACTAAGTAGTATTTTACTGAACAAAAACTTATCAAGTTCCTACAATATCAAAGGGATTTAAAGATTAAAAAAATATTTAGAACAATCTACCAACATTAGAATCATGAGCAGAGAGTAATTTATAGACACAAATTTCCAATCTGTCCTTGGTGCTTCTCCTCCAGACTGCAGTGGCCAGATTCTGAGCAGTGCCTTGAGGCCCCCACGTGCTGTCCTCCTGACTCTCCAGAAGTGACTGGGCCCGTAGCTCACACCGGAGACCATGGGGATTGGCATAAGGTAAGTGCTGCCTTACAGCTTTTTCTCCATTACTTTTTTCAAGCACATACCATCCCTGTAAAACAATATTTTAAAAATATCCTCTGGAATCTTCATCAGTTGTGACTACTCAAGATGTTTTTATAGGGTTTGATTATCCTATGGTATGAAGAAACAGAAAGTCTCCTGAGGAATTAACCAAATTTTCATTTTTGCTTCATGACTAAATTATTATTACTCTACTGATTTATTTTCTAATATGATACCACATTTTTATTTTTTTAAATTTATTTATTTGTATTTTAACTTGAAGAGTGATAAATAGAAGCAAAAACAAAGAGAAAAAATGACATAAACAGGGTAACATACAATACATATGTTACAGATTTTCAAAACATGGATAGCTAATCATATATGTGTGTGTATATATATATATATATATATAATCATATATAAATAAAACTAGGATTTTTGAGAAATTGGAAAGACTTGCTGCCTGTGTTGGTCAGTTTTCTATTGTGACAAAATACCTGAGGTAAAGAACATAAAGGACAAAGGATTTACTGTGGCTCAGTTTCTAAGGTTTCAGTCCATGGCATGCCGTCTTCATGGCTTTAGGCTTCGACAAGGCGGGAACCTCAGGGCTTGACAGAGGAATTCTGCTCAGCTTATGGCAGCCAGGAAACAGAGAGGCAGCAGGAGCTATCGAGAGACTGAGAAGGGGCAAGAGTCATGGTGCACCCCTCAAAGGCACTGCCCAGTGACAAGCTTGCTGGCTTGGAAGGGCACAGCCATTAATAGCTCATTCAGAGAGGGGCGCATTACTGCACTGACCCACTAATGAGCTCAGCACCCCCGTGCTCCAGTCACCTGTCGAGGCTCCATCTCTGCACGCTGTTGTGCCGGGGATCAGTCTCTGCATATGTGAGCACTTGTGGGACACTTCATACTTAAGCCATGTAACATTGTCCACTTTGGGGCACGTTTTGGCCAAATACACACCAAGATTTCAATACATGTGTGGAGCAGTCAAATCTTTTATTATTATTACTAATTATTTATTATTATTACTTTTATTTTTAGTGGTTGCACTGGAGAGCAGACCAAAGGCCTTCACATGGAGCCATATCCTCAGCCCTTTTTATTTTTGAGATACATTGCTGTTAAGTTGCTCAGTTGCCCAACCTGGGCTCCAGCTGTGATCTTCCTCTTCCCAGAGTGCTGCGACCCACCACACCTAGCTTCAAACTGAAAACAACTGCATTAGTCAAATGACCTAAACACAGACCTTTCCTCCATTCCCACTGTCAAACTTCTCTAGGCACTCACTTTTGTTCTTCATAACATTTAATGTTCTTTACTTCTTTTTTTTAAAAAAAGTATCATTTTAAGAATGTAAGCTTTATGAGAGCAGAGGGCTTTTTGTTCAGCACTATGTGCTCAGCACTTGAAAGGCACTTGATAAATGTTTGTTGATTGAATGAAGGATAACTTTGAAAAGGTGTTTTGTTAGGAGGTTGAAGTACACTAAGGTCTCTAAAGAGCTAATTAAGGTATGAAAAGACACACTTCTCCCTTAACACTTTCATCGTTCACCTAGATGATAATATTGATGGATATGCCCAATAAGTTTACGGGGGATACACCACCAGAAAGACAACGAATAAACGGGAGGGTATAATCAGGATTCTCTCCTCACAGATCCTAACAAAATGTAATAGTGAATCATATCTAACAATATAAAGCCGATGAGCACAAGTCTAAAGTGCTGAAAGAGCCTCCAATTCAATTATACAAGTACAGGGTGGAGGCGTAGTGGCTTACCGCCGCACAGGAAGAGCTCGTCTCTTGTTGACTGTGAGTGTAGGATGACTCATCACAGCATGATGTGGCTTCCAAAAAAACTCATCTTTGTATTATTAGAAATACAGTGTTCTAGAGGGGAACTAGTTCTCTAGTCCTGGCTGGGTATCTGACCACAGTTGCTTTGGTGTTTGAATTCCAAGCTTCACACATTCGGAGACATCAATGGACAGTTTATCCAAAAAGAGCAAAATGGATAATAAAGGACCTGGTAAAATGTTATTTAGAAATAGAGAAAAGATCTAAGGTTCTGTAGGGGGTATGGGAGGGAGATGACAAGTAGCAAAGAGAGCTGCTTTCCCAAGTTGGAAGACTTGACCAGCAGAGGAGAGGTTAGATTTCTTCTGGTAATCCTGGATGATGGATTGAGGACTAACATGTAGACAATGTAAAAATGTATATTTCAACCCTCTAATATTTATCAACAATTCTGTTTACTAGCAGCCAAATAGACAATCACAGGAGGCTGTACATGTCCTGACTCTGGCAGACTAATGTTTGGCAGTTGGGCAGACATGTACCATTAGTTGGATGAATTTGTAAAAGAAGTTCAAACTCTGAGATAAAGGAATAGGGACACGAAGGTTAAACAAAATAGCAAGCACATATTGTGTGTTAATTACATGGCAAGTACTTTTATAAGTGACTTTCATTTCTAATAGATCAATTCTGCTACATTTTACAGATGAGAACATCAAGGCCTGAGGAGATTTAGTATTTTGCCCCAGATTTTACACCTGGTGTAAATGAGATCAAGGATTTGAGCCTGGTCAGTCTGATTTTTTAAAATGTATTTTGTACGAGGACTCACTATGCAGCTGGGGCTCATGTTGATCCTCCTGTTCTGTTTTCAGCTTCCCCCATGCTGTGAAGACAGGTGTGCACCCCACACCCGGTTTCAGGGCCAGCATGGGATGTGATACTGGGGATTGAATTTGGGTCCTTGCATTTGCCAGGCAGGTGCTTAGACCCTTGAGCCATCTCCCCAGTCAGATTTTTTTGACTTTAATTATTACTTTACTTCTAGAAAACTATTATTTTCTTCTGAGAGTCTAAGACTTTAATGAAGTAATCATACCAATAAATTTATCAACTCTAAGAGCAGATGATTCTATATCATCTGCTTTCTTCTCTGTCTAGTATGTGGGGACAAAATTCATCTGGGTATCTATGCTGTAGAGGGGAGCTTCGCTTGGAACCAGGCACACAGGAGGTGCTCAATAGTTATTTGCTAAGTGAGAATAGACCAATAAAGTCACATAGGGTTGGCTGTGTATGGCATGGCAGAATCTCAGTGTACTTCACCCAAAGAAAAGCAAGCCTTTTTGAGGTAGTCATCGGAGGGCAGCAGGTGAAAGTCATAATCACATTACCCCTGGCCAAACCCTTGGGAAATCCTGCTCCATCCTTTCATCAGTGTTCATTTAAACAAATATTTACTGAGCACCTCTCCTATGATGTGCATGCACAGGTGAGTGAGCAGATGCAGTTTGTGGGGTAGAGGGGACTAGTCAAGTTTCAGGGCACAGTGTGATGAGTGCTGTGGCGTGTGTTCGTGTGTGTGTGTGTGTGTGTGTGTGTGTGCGCATGCACGCGTGCTCACGTGTGCACATGTGCTAAGTATTATCGAAATAGAGCAGGAAGGAACTAATTCTACTTGACTTCTTGGGTCAAGAAGTTGTCTTGTTTAACCTCTACATATATTCTCTCTCTCTCTCTCTCTCTCTCTCTCTGTCTCTCTCTCTCTCTAGGGTCTCACTATGCAGATTGGACTTGTAGTAATTCTCCTGTTTTCAGCCTCCCAAGCTCTGGGATTATAGGCAGGAGCCACCATGCCCCGTCTCAATTGGCATCTCGGCCCACTCTGGGGTGGGGCTGGAACAGCGTGCTGGGGATCAAACCCTGGCTACTGCACTCTGCCTAAGCAGGTGCTTTAGTCCGCTGAGCAATCTGACAGGCTCTATGCATGTTATCTTATTTAAGTTTGCTCTGTCTTTCTAAATACCATGATACTTTCTTGCATGGAAGATTAAAAAAGAGAGGTTGAGACCTCCCAAGATGATACACCATCTGCCAGTAGTTGTTAACATTCTTGGAGTACTTAGGAGCTCTGTTCTAAACCCTCGAAGATCTTTAAGTTTTACAAAACTCTATAACATAGTTTTCATACCATCACCATTTTACAAATGAGAAAATGGAGGCACAAGCCTTCAGTGACTTGCTGGAAGTCTCATAGCTGGAAGTGGAAAACTAAACTTGGCACCCTCACCGTCTGGTCCTACAGACACACACTTGCCCCTGCACTATGTCATCTTAACTGGTCCCGAAAGAGCTGGGGCCTGAACACTTGTACTCTGGACTCCAAATTCAGTTTTCTGGCAAGTGGCCTTGCTCCTCAGCAGATGCTGCATCTAGATGAGAAGAGTGGTAATGTGGGTACACAGACGAGTATATAGCAGGGAGTGCATGGTGTTCAGGGAACAGTGCTGTGAAATCTAGAATATACATTAACATAAGGCTGGCAGGCATCACCGCCCACACTTTAGGCTTTCTGGGTGTTTTGCAGTGTTTCTCACAGCAGCCAGGATTTAGCCTCTTCTTCTACAGGCCAGTGGTCTGAACTCAAAGGGATACCACTTACACTAGCCACCAACACTTAGCATCTTCTTAAAATTTAGTTTAATTTTTTCTAAAAGGAAGAAAACATATAAAACATTAAGAATGAAACCAGTTAAATTCAATACCTTGTAAATTAGCAAGAATGGAGATACAGCAAGGGAGAAATAAAGCATATAATTACTTAAATTGTCCAATCTTACTATAAAAAAATTCTTGGATTGAGAAGCAGTTCAATCTAATATTATTGTGCCTTCATAATTAAGTTGGCTTGGGTCTATGGCAACTCTAACCAAGAAATAATTGGTTTTTAAAATGAATGAAGTAGATTACCCCTTCCTCAACGATTATTTCTTGTGCTAGTGTGGGCTTGACCTATATGATCAAAGCAATTGTGTTTTTGAGAGACCCATCTCCCATAATTTTTGGAAATGTAATTTTAAAATCAGCTGCAGACTGGGATTTCTGTGGTAGGTGGTAGGTGGTAGGGCAGAAAAGGTCAATGCCCTTTAGCATTCTATTCTTCAAAGTAGGTAGGGTTTGGGAGTTGTTTAGTTTTGAGTGTTTTATTTTGTCATTTATGGAGACTTAGTATATTCGACTGATTACCTTGGCCTTTGTGTTTATATATTTTTATTTTCTTGACTTCAAGTCCATGGAAATATTTATTTTGCTAGTAGCAGGAGAATTAGTTTCAGCTTGTTTTATTTTTATTGCTCCTAATTATTTCTAATGTCCTTTAGTTCAAGTCTGTTTTCAAGTGTCAGGTAACCTGTCCGTATGGCTCCACAAATAAAATATTTCTAGTACTAACTCTGATAAAAATATTACGGGGATAATTAAGGTGATGCCCACTGTAGACTTATGAGGGTGATACTGTGGAATTAGTAGCTAGCACAAAGACATGTTTTGGCAATTATATTTGAGGTTTATCCTTGGACTTTGCATAGCATGTGACATGTCACATTTCTTGCCTCACTTATGTTTGAGCTACAAGCAGCCATATATTTCTATTTCATCAATAAAACTCGGAAAATTCTTTTCTTATATAGTGTGTTCTTTGAGAATGAAGGTAAATTGCTTTCAAACACAACATCTCAAACGCACAATTTTTCATAGAAATAAGAGCAAAGGAGTAGAATGGGTTCTGCTGGCATTTAAGAGGCATGTCTAATTAGAACTCTCAGAATTTCAAACATATAATTTTCTAAAGTTGAGGTTTTTACTTCCAAACGTTGAGTGCACTGGGATGTTGGAAATATATCAAGAATCAACTTTCTCGGACTGACCTTTAGTTTGTTCGCTGTCAAATCAAAACACTATCTATTCCCAGACTTCAACGTTTCTTAACCTTTTTGAGTTTGTTGAAAGATCCAGGCTGAAGGCTGGCATGCTCTGTGCTGAGGAAAACAGACTGCCCTTGCATCCTCCGTGACAGGTTCTGGTGCTTGCTGTAGGAAGGCAGAGAGTCCTCACTGGCTCCATCTTTGCTTCACAAGTCATCCTGTGCCTCTGGCACATCTTCCAGGCTGTGCAGGAGGAGGGTACCATGGATTTGTATATTGGAGCTGATATCACGGGCTTTCCAATACAAGGCTAGTCCTAGACACCAAGGACGTACAGATGTTGTGTCATGCTGCTGTTGTCCACAACATAAAAGCAATGACCTTAACTTAGAATAACTAGGTTGTATGTGATCTTGAATAAGCAATATAACCTATTTCTTTAGTAACTATTTCACAAGGTTATTGCTCTGAAATAAATGTCTCTGATTATTATCGGAGCATAAGCACAAAAATTGGAACATAGTTGCAAGTTTAAATTGAACTTATGTGAAACATAATAATTCATGCAAATTCAGATGATCAGATGAATTCAAATCCATATTATCTACTGATAGTCATTTGTTGAGACAGAAAACATCACTTACAAATGAGTAACTACATCTGCTTATGACTTTGTCTTGAAGTCTACACTCCAAGAAAGGGTACTTCAATGATAACCCATTTATATGTTTCATAACATAACTTATAGTTGTTTATTAATGAACAACATGGAGAAGGGAAATTTAAAAAATCTTTATTCCAAAATAACAAAAAGGGACAGAGACTGGGCATGGTGATGCCCACCTGTAATCTCAGCTCTTGGGAGGCTGTAAACAGGCAGATCACTGTGAGTCCAGTCTAGTAACGAGACCCTGAACACCCTGTAGACGCTTCCCTAAAATAAAAAAAAAAGGAGGGACAGATATCTGATTATGGAACATTCATATGATAATGTAATGTTATATATAATTATAAAGTTTGCTTCTTTTATATATGGCTTTGAAAAATTTTATTGATCCTGAAGGATTGATTTTTAAGACTAATTAAATGACCATTAGATATTAATATACTAACAATATCATTAACTATTTTTTTTCTATTCTTTCTGTCATGGACTACATTTTTTTCTGTGATGCAAAAGGAATAATTCAGTTTGATAACTGCTTGCTCTTGGTCCCCATCAGAAAGTAGGGGGAGAACAGAGGAGGTGTGCTCGCTTTGACCGGCTGAACCTGAAAGTATTCTACGAAATTGTCAGGACCTAACGTTGCAGAAAACTTGTAAGAAAATTTTGCTAAGAAATCTTTTCTCATCTGCATGTTATTTGGCTGAAATCTGAGTGCTTGGATTTCACACAAAGGTGACTTTGGCAGAGAAAGTTAGTGCCAGACTGGATGCATTGCTTTTATGTTATACAAGGAGAAAAAATGAACTGTTGTTTACTGCTAAACCGTGGAGTTAAGATTACCCTGTTACACCAAATGACAGAATTTCCAGACCTCAAACTTGACTTTATTTTTCTTTATTAATTCTATTGAGAAACAAATAGCAATGAGACAGGTCCAAAACTGATTAATAGAACAGTTTCAATAATTAATACATTGTATATTGCTATCTTCTTAGTGGTTATTAATAGTACAAGATGCAGACATCATATCCTGTCCAAATACTGCTAGTACAAATCTTTCTTCTCACTGAATTAAGAGAAGGTGGCTGTATATCTATTCTAACTATTTTGTATATAATATAAAATGGTCCTTCCTTTGTATCTCCTTTTTTTGTTTAGTTCTGTTAGAGATGGGTATTCCATTGCCATTTAAGCATTGTGGGTATGTGAATTCAGCAAAATACCCCAATATAGTCCAGTAGGCCATAATAGTAGTGGGTTATCCTCAGGACTGGAAATGTCAGAAGTTGTTGACTTGAGCCTTTCACAGTTCAGCATATTAATATGGCTTTACTTTTTATACCTTGTTTTTATACTTTTCTGCTGGATGGTTAAGAAAGACCAAGATAAAGGGAGACCTATATAATAACAAACATAACTTTTGTATCTAATAAGATCAGTCATGCCCCCTCAGGATTTATCCTAAAACCCATACCACACTTTGTAGATCCTTCCCACTGTCAGCCTTGTGGATGAGTCACGGCCATTGCTTGGCCAATTTGTTCTCTATGAAAGCCTGAAAGAATGTTTGCTCTCCTTGTGACTCTCCTTAGGCACACTCTACATCATCAATCATGATGGTCTGTGGCACCATAATCTCCTTGATCAGAGAATTTGGGACACATCTGAGTTATAGGATGTTCTCCTATGTCCTGAGTCCTCACTGACCTTGAAAGGCTAGAACCAAATGTTGGCTGTCTTTGCAGTCCTATTATTTCTCTAACTTTTGGTCTGCAAACTTAGGTTGTTAACCCTCAGAAGAGAAGCTTATTAATATTCTACAACATATGCAGTTGGGTTTAACCTCACTATCTGTCTGAGTATCAAACGTCTTAGGCATAAAATGGAACAGGTATTTTCCATCAAGTATTGATATATATATTAAACTTTAAGTTCCTACAGAATATGGAGAAAAAATTTAAAAAATAAAAAATACTTAAGAAATATGAATAAACAATTATATATTTTTACACAGAAATTTAAAAATTAACCATACACAGCATTGTAGCAGGACAGTCCTGTGACAACTTTTTTCATTTTTTTTTTTTGTGTCTTTTTTTCATTTATTACCCTTTTCTTTTTTAAAAACACATTTACTTGAGAGACAGTATGGCAATAATTGACATGTCATGATAAGCAGTACATATTTAGAAGACCAGAATGACAGGCATTCCAAGCGTGACCCTTCCATTACACATTGCTATCTTCAGCGCAGTTGCTTGGTTCACAGGTGTCAGCATGTATAGTTAGTCAGGGTGAGAATCCTACCAATTAACTGCTAGTTTCAGAAACCTGCTGAAGATCTCAGGATCATTGCCTTACCCACCTTGTGTATATAAATGTAAGGCTCTGCCCCTGTCATGTTCAAAGCTTTTCTCCTTGCGCTGTCCTCGTTGTCCAGTCCTTATGTTCTCACTTTCCTTTTAATTGTGTTTTACCTTTCTATTTGTATTTCTTCTTTTGAGTTCTTTAACTAGGGAGACTATATGATATTTAAACATCTGGGTCTGGTTTATTTCACTTATGAGTATATCTTCAAGTGGCATCCACTTCAATATAAATGCTTCAAGTTTATCATTCTTTATAGCTGAGCAATACTCCATTGTATAAAAAAATACATCTTTTTCATCCACTCCTCAGGTGACAGGCATCTTGGTTGTTTCCAAGATCTGGCTATCACAAATTGTGCTGCTATAAACATAGACGAACTTATATCACTGTGATATGACGTTTTCAGTTCCTCCGGGAAAATTCCCAGTAGGGGATAGCTGGCTTGAATAGAATTTCCAGTCCTAGTTTTTTAAGGAGTTTCCACACTGACTTCCATAATGGTTGCACCAGTCTACATTCCCACCAGCAGTGGAGAGTTTCTTTTTCCCCACAGGCTCTCCAACATTTGTTGTTGGTGGATTTGTTTATGATAGCCATTCTTTCTGGGGTGAGATGATATCTCAGTGTTGTTTTAATTTGCATTTCATGGATGGCTAGTGATGTGGAACATTTTTTCACATATTTGTTTGCTTCTTTAATTTTGTCCTCTGAGAAGTGTGTGTTCATCTTGGATGCCCATTTCTGGATTGGGTCTTTAAATTTAGGGGTCCTAATGTATTTTAATTCTTTATAAATTCTAGAGAGCAGACCTTTGTCTGAGTGCCTATTAGTCAAGATTTTTTGAAAATCTATGGATTGTCTTTTCACTTTGTTGGTGATTTCTTTTGACCTGCAAAAACGTCTCAATAAGAAGAGGTCCCAGTTTAATTCTTTAAAGTATTACCCATGTGACTTGATTTTTGTTCATGATCTCTTTGCCTACCCCTATGTCTTCAAGAGTTCCTTCTACCTTCTCTTCCAGGAGATTTAGTGTCAAATTTGACTTTAGATCTATGTCTTCATAAACTATTACTTGTATTCACTCAAAACTAAATATATTTCAAAAGTACAGTTATCCACTGTATCAGAAGTGAATAATAATTGAATTTCAAAGTGATATGCAAGCAAAATATGAGGTTTTTTTTCTCCTGATTGTAAGTTCCTGAGAAGCCCAGTATAGCTTGGTAGTAGAGCACACGCCTGGGATACCTGAGGCCCTGGGTTCAGTTCCCAGAAGCAAAGGAAAAACACCAGAACACATATACAGTATGAGAGGTGGAGTATAGAGTGAAAGGAAGAAAATAAAAATCACCAGCTCACCTATAATTTATTACACAGAGGTTATCACCATCAACACACCATCAATATTTTGTCATATATTGAGCCTTTATTTAATACACAGAATATATATATATATAATATATATAATCTCCAAATATATATATATTATATATAATATATAATCTCCAAATATATATATATATATTATATATAATCTCCAAATACTCTTGTATACATTTATATGACTGCTTTATTATAGAATTTTTTATTGTTATAGAAAATTTAAAGCAAATTTTTTGGGAAAACATGCCTGCCTTGCCCCCAGGACGCACTGAGAGGGCAACTGAGACTGGATGTGGTGGTGAGTGCCTATAATCTCAGCTCTTGGGAGGCTGTAAACACTACGAGTCCAATCTAGTAGTGAGACCCTGAACAACATACACCCTTATATTGCTGGCTCATCAACATCCCCTTCCACTAGTCTGCTCTTTCTTTCATGGGGGGTGTGTGGCACAAGGGTTTGAACATAAGACCTTGCACAGGCTAGGCACTCACTGTGCCTCCAAGAGGCAAACAATCTACCCAGCTTTATTATGAGGCAAACTCATAATAGATATTGTATCATTTCATCTTTTACTATGAATCTTGAAAAGATAAGGACTTTTAAAAGCATAATCACCATCACATCTAAATTAACTA
>PVKA01053567.1:0-11172 GCA_004027165.1 Ctenomys sociabilis | reverse complement strand
TCGGCTTTTAGTGCTATGGTCATCCACTAGGTAAATAATTATTGAATCTTTGATATAATTCAGCTATAAAAAAACCTGTAAATATAATTTCATGTATGCACCTTGTACAGTACCAAAACGTTATGAAAACAGTTTGCAATGTATTAATTCACCGACTCTGTATGGTTAAGGTGTCTTGAAACTGTCTGATTGACATTTGTATTTTAATAAAATAAAAATAAATGGAAAAAAAAAGAAACTGTCTCATTGCTACTTCTTTCTCAATAAAGTTAATTTAAAAATAAATAAATATTTGAATTATTTAAAGTCTATGCTAGTAGAGAAATATCAATATATTGTAACCACTCTGACAATTATTACTATGTAGAGTAGGTTTTGTCTTACTAAATTGACATTTCATTAATACTGAATTGAAGACATAAAATTAATTGAATTGATAATAGAGAAAAAAAATCTCTGGAAAATTAGAGTGCAATGGATCTCATCTTCTCATCACATAATACAACAGATGCACCCTTGACCACATGAGGATGATCTTATATTTTGTTTAAGCTATGTATCTGAGGCTAAATATTTTCATTTGAAATTTAAATTCTATCATTAAACTTACAAAATTCTACCTGAAATGTTTAGAGTCCTTCATATGTCAAAACAAAGAAAATGTGTGTCAAGATGCTTCTGCCTAATTTGTACTGCTTCAACAAAATATCCTTTTTCTTCTTGTGGTAATTTATGTAATAATACTCTTTGAATTACTATGACGAGAAAAAATATTTTTCTCCTTTATAAAAGTGAAATAAGCTTTTTCCCTGAGTAAATAAACTAGAGTAGATCCCATGAGAGATTGTCTCAAGTTTAAATTATTTAAGCAGTTTCATAAAATTCCTGACATTGGAGGTGTGCAACCAATCTCCCAATCACTAACTGTTTTCTGCCCAGCAACATTCAGTCTTATCACTGCACTGCTCAGTCTTTTATTAGACCAGAAATCATTTTGCAAAATGAATTTAGCTACGTAATAATTTTATTGTCATATATATATATATATATATATTTACTATATATATATATATATATATATTTACAAAATTTAAATGGATTTATTGGTATCTTGGTAATTAATATTTACTCAACCATAGTACTTATTCTTCATTATACTGTGTGCTCCAAAATCAAGAGTAAATTTTAACTGAACTTGTGTTCCCAGCCTCTACACTAGAAATTTAATATACATATAGAAATCCAATAAGTTGTATTGTAAAATCAATGGGTTTTGGTTATATTCATTCTTTTCTCCTCAGTTTATTTTTAAATTTTATTTTAGTAGTAAATGTGTGTAGTTCATGATGTTGGGGGAGTTTGTTTATGTACATAACTCATACTAATTCCTTCTCTCCCCTTTCCTTTGTCTCCTTCCTCTTCCCACCTATCCCTTGATACCTGTCATTTGTATCTAGCTATGCCACTAAAGCCTCAAACAGTCACAGACAGAGCTCATCAGTGATTTAGCCCACTGATTAGTTTATAACTGAGTGTGATATTGAGAGTTGAGGCCTGATAGGAAGAGGTGAGTCACCATAGGCATGTTCTGGAACAGTATAACTTTTCCTTCTTTGACCCTTCTCAGATACCTGCCTATTATTCCATGAATAACTGTCATCTAGCATGTTTCTTTGTCATATTGCCCTGCCTTGGAACTGTGAACTATGCATTGAAACCTCTGTGAGCTGTTAACCAAAATAAATCTCCCCTTCTTTAACTTGTGGATTTCTGGAATTCCTTTCCAGCAATGAGAAAGTAAGTAAGTCAATCCTTTGTTTTACTTGACTTTTTAGGGGTACATGTTTTCAGTATATACTTTTTACAATGTGTGTGTGTGTTTGTGTGTGTGTGTGTGTGTGTGTACTTCATAAAAATACATAATGAATCCCAGTTCCTTTTTTCATACCTATCTGTCCCCTTTCCTTTTCCTCTTCCTCATGATCCTCTCCTCTTTGAGAAAGATTTCTTTCCTTACTTTCTATTACCTATCTTTAGTTTACTTTTTTATTTTATTGTTTGTGATAAAAGAGAAATAATGTTACATAGATATTATTTTCAGTTGACATCCTGAAATTGTCCATATTTATAAGTTACAAGACCACATTTGTGTACCTGTATACAAAGTTTAAAGACAAGATCAAGGTAATTACACGTCTATAACATAGTAGGGATATATCATTTGTGTGTTGGAAACATTCAAATTCCTCTCTACTAGCTATTTTAAAATTTTCAAATAATTGTTGTCAATCATATTTATTCTACTCTGCTTTAGAACAATAGGAATTATTCCTCTTTTTCTACTGCATCCCTGTGCACCTTAACCACCTCCTCTCTTAAACATCCCACCATCCTTCCCATGCTCTATTGATTTCTCTGCAATAACTTTTAGTTTGATATATGTCAGAAAATGCAATATTTGTTTCTTGATCTGACCTCTTCACTTAATATAATGTATTTCAGTTCCACTCATTTATACAAACAACAGTTCATTATATTTTATTGGCAAATAACATTTAATTGCTTGTACTTACATTTTCTTATTTATTTGCTACTTAAGGACAGTCAAATTTATTTCATATCTTACCTATTGTGAATACTTCTCCAATAAACTAAGGTGCCAGAAGGTCTTGACATCACTCATGTAATTCTTGTTATGCAGGCATGAAGAATGCAAAAGTTGTATGATTTTGGATGCTTTCATTCAAAAATATGCCAGTTGGTGTGGCCCTGATAATTGGATGCACGAAAGTGACAATTAATGGAGACCCCAAAACATTAGAGATGAAAAACAGGGAAATATTTCCCAAGAAAAACTAAAAGAAATGAGCGAAAGTAATCAATAAGAGATATAAAGGTTAAACCACAGGAGAGAGGATTCCCAAACCCTTTAAAGCTCTCACCATAGCCTGCTTTGGATACTGCACATACAGAGAGCCACAGGATCTAACGTTTTCCTTTTTGGTTTTCAGTCTTTATTTTATATCCTTTCTATCACCCTATTCGTCCCAAGTGAAAAGGGAATGCTTGTTCTGTACCATTGTACATTGAAAGTATTTAAGGTACATTTTGATTTTTGCAGAAAGTCACAAATATAAAAGTCTGCCTTTTTATTTTTAAAGATAATAAAAATATTGAAAAATACAGTAGAAGCTATACAAAATTTCACTATACAAGTTCATGGTAATTGAACAATCATTGTTATATTGCATAATGCTGTCCTCAAACTAGTTGTTTAGATTACAGATAAAAGCATGAAAATTGGTTTAAAAACCTTTTAAGAAGTTAAAAGGCAGAAAAGAAAATTTAAGCAAAAATGTTTGACTTGTGTCTCAAAGGAGTCTATATACAAAATTTTCAGCAATGCAAAACTGTTAACACATTTGGTGACTTTTACACATGAACTAAATATATTTTGTATAAAGGGGTGGATATGAGCATTTTGGGGATAGGATTAGAATGTTTTTGCTTAAATTTAAAATGTCCTCATGGTCTTATGTGTTCAGAGATGAGACATTTTGGAAGGAGATTGGATCAGGGAGACATTATACCAATCAGTTGAGCATATTAATGTTATAATATGTGATGTTTAACATGAGCATATATTGCTTAATGTTGAATTCAGGTTAAAAATATATTCTGAAGGGCTATATAGATAGCTCAGAGGATTAAATCTCTCCTTCGGCAGACCCAGGTACCAGGGTTCAATACCCAGTTTGCTATGCCAGCCCGGCCTCTGGGGTGTGCTGACAAGGCAATTGAGACTGGGAATTCAGCAGTTATTTAATATACATTTCAAAATCCTTTATTCTATCCTTTTGAAATGTACATTTTGGGGGCCAGGGAGATGGCTCAGTAGAATAAGCACTTCCCTGGCAAGCTCAAGGGTCTGAGTTCAATCCCCAGTTCCACCAAGTAAAAAGAAGTATACATTGCATTATCCTTACATATTATCACTACATTGAAATAGTATAGTCAGTATTCTTCCCACATTGCAGTAGTAAAGTCAGTCTTATTCCTATGAAACTTAATGCTCATTTATCAAAGTTTTTTAATTCCCCCATCTCTACCCTACTATCCCCAGCCTGTGGAAACGACCATTCTACTTCAAATTTCTATGACACCAAAATTTTGATTCTACATATAAATGAGATCAAGTACTACCTGCCTTTCTGCATCCTACTGACTGTAGTTAATATTATTTCCAGCTCCCTGCATAATATAACAAATAAGTTAATTTCATTCTGTTTGACAGCTCTTCTCTCTTCTCTCTCTCTCTCTCTCTCTCTCTCTCTCTCTCTCTCTCTCTCTCTCTCTCTCTCCTCCCCCATATATTCTTCTTCTTTATTCATTAGAAAATATATGGATTTCTTCAATGAGAAAATAATGATTCAAGAAAATGCTATTTACAGAACTGGAATCTTTGGGATCAGTGAGGGCAGTTCAGCTTTCCTGGCTCCATTTAAGATACTTGGAGAGGACACTGGATGAACTGTAAGGACCCTGATGGACCAATAAGCTCAGACCCTTAGTCTCTAACTCACAGGCATGGATCTTGGGCTGGGTCTGGTCCAACGTTTTAAGAACCCAGCAAGAGACTGAACAGCCCACCAGGACACCATACAGTTGTGATCTGTGGGCTCAGCAAGCACAGGCATGGAAATTTCTGGGCACTTTGTCCATTTATTTAGGAGGACTTTGGGTAGCCTGTGTGACTATGGGGAGCTGCACCACTTGTTACCCAACACAAAGGTTTGTAGGTTGTACTGGCACTAGTCCAACATTATAAGAATGTAGGAGGATTCTGGGTAGCCCATGGGATCCTGGTTAATCTTGCCAACACCCACTACCTACACTGAAGTTTTGTTGAGTATGAGCCAGTCACCTCCACTAGTAGTGTGAGCATTACTGAGTCCTAACCTGCTCCCTAATGTAGCAAATACCTTACTGACACATGCCGCACCACTCTCCAAACACTGTGAAGGCATGATGATTATAGGGAGCTTCCAAAATAACAAAATGCAGGAGAAAAAGGAAATCTCAAACATCTAGCCCAAACATAACAAATCTAGGAGCAAAAGACATACAAGAATTTGAAAATTACATAACTGAAATTTCTGAAATTATAGCAACTGAAGAAAAATAATAAGTCCATCAGGCTATAGAAGAAATAACAACAGAAATAAACTTTCCAGTCAAAAAAGAAAGGACCTTTCTTTTTTGAAAGGAACCATTTGGGGCCCCATTTTGTCACTCTCACATAGGAGCTGTCTTTTCACAAATATATTCTGCTCTAAAAAAAATAAGAGAAATGCCAACAGTAAAAGACAACAACTAAACAAGAAATTGATTAAAAATAGAGAAGAGCAGAAAAATGATGGAAACACTGAATGAACAATACAACCAGCAGAAAAGTATAAAAATGAGGTATACACCACGGGGCCATAATAATAAGTTGAGCTGTAAATGGCTATGGTCGACAACTTCTTCAGATAACTCACTATTGTTGTGGAATGCTGGACTGTGTTGGATTGTGTTGTCGAGTTCATGCACCTAAGTTAGTTGAATGACAATGGAGTGCCCACCTTTGACAGGGGTAGACAAAGGAAGGGGTATAGAAAGAAAAAATCATGATGTGTGTGTATAGAGAGTACAGTTGGGATAGATAACGCTGTGCTTCTACATAATTCTATGAGAGGCAAGATTTGCACTGATGGTGGTCGGTTTCTAGTACTATGGTCATCTACTAGGAAAATAATTATTGAATTTTTGATATAATTCAGGTATAAAAAATAAGATACATAAACAGTTACACTCTCTTAAATTACTGATAAGAGACATATGCTATAATAAGATAAGTATTTGCAACTGCACCATATAAACATCGTAAATTTCTAAGGATATGCTCTAAAATTCTATAAAGAATTCACTATAGTAAATAGGCATTTGCAGGAAAAGAGACATGGGACTAGGAGAAGGCACCTGCTGGTTCCAAAACTGCTCCTGAAGATGAGGTGCCTTTCAGAGGCATCTCTAAAAGAAACCCTCCTCGCAGTGGTCTGTTTGCCTGCATACATATTCACTTAAGTGGGCTTCTGACAAGGAACAGAGACAATGGGGTCCACGTAGGGAGTGTCTCTCCACTGTCATTCTTTCTGTCAGATTTCTGTTTGGTTATTAAAATATGACATATTTAGTTCATGGATACATAAATCGTGCTCAATGGACCAATTTCTTTTTTCCAGTTTTTTCAATTGACACTTGTTCAGTGGAAATCTGAAGCATTTGTAAATGTGTTTTGCTCTAGAAAATTCCATTTATTTTACTTTCTGTTCATGTTGTGTCTTCTCCTTGAAACAAAATGTCCTATTAGAAGATATGATTACAATGAAGAAAGATATTTAGGTTAATGGTAACTGCTTTCCATTGGTTCTCTTACACTTGCAAAATTGTTCCAAATCTTTAGAAAACAGTCACAAAACTCCTAAGCAAAAGCAGAGACATTTTATTGCAAAGGATAACGCACAAAAGCCAAGGTAAGTCCAGCTGAAGGCTGCGGAGGCCACCACAATGGGAACAGAGGTCACCTCCTGGAAGCTCTGACCAGCAACATCTATGGAGTTGCTTCAGTTCACTCCTTTTAAGCCAAAAAAAAACATATCCTCCATAAGCAGAGAAGATGGTGTGGAACAGCAGTGGCCCAAAGTCAGGAGGAGCAGCGCCGCAGCGCCATCTGACTCTGATTTTCTCTCATCTCTGCCTGCAAGGCTGTAGCCTGGCAATCCATGCGTCTGTCTGACTATTGGCTCTTCAGAAAGCCTGGAAATTAGGACAGTTACCAGAAATTTTTGCAAACTTGAAATTATTGAGTATTTTTATGTGAATAGAAGAATTTTTATCATTATATTTTTATTCTGTGTTCCTAAGATTACTTTTTTCACAGATCAATATGTTAATAATTTTGGTAGAATAAAACCAATTATCTTTAAAAATTAGATATTATTAGTGAAACACTAATATAAGAATTGTACCTAATAAATAAACCCTAATTAACTCACCCCCCAAAAATAATAGTGTCTGTAAGTATAATATCATGTATGCACCTTCTATGATACCAAAACATTATGAAAACAGTTTGCAATGTATTAATTTATCAAATCCATCTTGTCAAGGTATCTTTAAACTGTCTCATTGATATTTGTACTTCAATAAATTAAAAATTAAAAAAAAACTTCTCTTAGAAAACTATGGTTTCAAAGAACATTTTAATTACAAATTTGTGTAATAATTGAAAAATAAAAATTATCCAAAAACAAAAAGGAATTAGAGTGCATGAAACAGATTCAAACAGATATCCAGGAAATTAAGAACTCCATTGAAAGCTGGTAAAACTGCTTGAAAGAAAATGAAGAGAAATTTTCAGACCTCAAAGACAGCAGTGCAGCTAATGAACATGAAAGGAAATATCTCTTAAACCTAACAAGGAACCAGGGAATAACAATTCTGTAGCTAAAAGATGACACAAAGAAAAATAATATGAGAACAATAGGTGCTAATAAAGAAGCAAAAGGCAGTACAAATGAAAAGACTATTCACAGATTTTAATAATAGAAAATTTTGCAAACATGAAAAGAGTCTTACACGGGGTTAAGTGAGGCACATAGAACTCTGAACAGCCACAATAATCAAAATAAATCTATACTTAAACACATATTAACCAAAAATCACAGAAATTCAGCAAAAGAATAGAATGCTAAAAGCTGCTAGAGAGAAGAAACACATCATCTACAATGGAAAGCCAATCAGGATCACAGCAGATTAGTCAACACAAACCATGTACTCAAGAAGAGGTTGCAGTGAAGTATTTCAGGTCCTAAAAGAAAATAACTTCCCACCCAGAGTTATGTATCCTGATAAACCATCTATCAAATTCAGTGGCGAAATAAGATCTTTCCATGACACAAACCAGAAGAAATTCATAACCACCAAAACAACCCCACAAAAAGAACTGATAGATATTCTAGAAAGAGGCAGATGTGATCACAGCTTCAAGAACATCAGCATTAAGCCACCAAACAGAAAATGATTAAAAAGAGGGAAATAGTATGAAAACTTTATCAGGAAACTAGCATGACAAAGATAAGCTATACATATGAATTATAACAATCAATGTACATGACCTCAATTCCCCAAACAAAAGAAACAGAATAGCAAAGTGTATTAAGAAATAAGATCAAATAATATGACACATATAAAAAACACATTTAACTCAAAGGGAAATTCACAGACTGAAAGTCAAAAAAATGGAAAAATTTTCTCCATGCCACTGGAAACCAGAAAACAGCAAAGGTTGCTATTCTGGTTTCTGACAATATCAACTTGAAGCAAAAAATAATTCAAAGTGATAAAGAAGGTCATTTTATACTTAGTAAGGGAAAACTACAAGAGGAAGAAATAGCAATTATAAATATATATGCACTCAGTGTAAGATAAGCCACCTACATAAGAAAATTTTAACAGACATGAAAAATCAAATTAGAAATAATAAACCTGTAATGGGGAACTTTAACAATACACTATCAAAAAGAGATCAGTTAGAGAAAAATCAGCAAAGAACAGAATTAAAACAAACTTGTGAATAAATCAATTTGGTATACTTTTACAGAGTGTTTCACCAGCAACAACAGAATACACACTCTTCTCTGAAGCACACAGGATGTACTCCAAAATAGACCATTTACTTAACACAGAGAGCAAAGGAAATTAAAATTCCTTTAATTAAATGCAAAGGAATTAAAAATATTCCATGCATACTATCTGATCGCAGTGCAATGAAACTCAAAACTATTGACAAAAGAAACTGCAAAAAAACATCATAAACGTATGGAAATTAAATTACAACCTCCTAAACAACCAGTAGGTCACAGATGAAATTAAAGAAAAAAGGAGAAAAAATGACAGTGAAATAAAAGTGTAATTTAAACTTGCAAAAACTTGTGGGATATAGTGAAAGCTGTCTCATAGTGCTAAATTTGCACATTAGTACAACACAATAAACACAAATAAATGATCTTACACTACACCACAAGCTCCTAGAAAAAGAAAAATAAGTCAGTTCCAAAGCTCAAGGAAGATAGAAAATTATAAAGATTAGAGAAGGAATTAATTCAGTTGAAACAAAGAAAACAATACAAAGAATAGATGAATTAAAGAGTTAGTTTTCTCTCTCTCTCTCTCTCTCTCTCTCTCTCTCTCTCGTTCTCTCTCTCTCTCTCTCTCTGTGTGTGTGTGTGTGTGTGTGTGTGTGTGTGTATAACAGGGGATTGAACTCAGGCCCTTGCACTTGGCAGAAAAGTACTTACTCCACTAAGCAATGTTCCTGGCCGAAAGAGTTGGTTGTTTGTAAGAATAAATAAAATGCATAAAATCGTAGCCAACCTCATCATAAAAAGGAAAGAAAAAACACAAATTTGTGCATCAAGGAACAAAAAAGGCCAAATCACTATAGAACCTAGAGAAATTCAGATCATTAATCCCTGCTTCTAAAATCTTACTCTCACAGGATGGAAAACGCACAGGAAATGGACAGTTTCCTAGATACATATGATATGTCAAAGCTGAGTCAAGACGATATGAAAACTCTGAATAACCCAATAATGGGAAACAAAATTGAAAATCTAATAAAAATGTGGATAAAGAAAGCCAAGGCCCCCATGTTTCCATAACTGAATTCCACAACAAATTTAGAGATGATTTAAATCAGCCAGCATTTCTCAAGCTCATCAATAAAATTGAAAGGAAGGCAATTATCCAAAACATTCCTGGAGGCAAGTATGCTCTGATTTCAAAACCAGAGAACACTGAAAAAGAGAACTACAGGCCAATCTGTCTAATGAACATAGAAGCAAAAATCCTCAATAAAGTTCTACCAAACAGACTGCAGAAAATCATCAACAAGATTATACATCATTAACAAGGGAGATTTATCCAAGGAATGCATGAGTGATTCAACATAGGCAAATCCATAAATGTAATACAATGCATCAGTAGCATCTGAAACAAAAACATATAATTATCTCAATAAGTGCAGAAAAGCATTTAACAAAGTCCATCACTCATTTTCGATAAAAACCCTACAGAAAATGAGAGTAGATTGTCTATATCTCAACCTGATAAAATCCATCTTTGTAAATCCAATAGCAAACATCATACTAAATGGGAAATAGTGAAAGCCTTAATTTTAAAATCAGGAACAAGTGAAGGACATCCAATGACTCCACTCCTATTTGATGTAGTTCTGGAAACATTACCCAGAGCAATTGGACAAGAAAGAGAAATAAAAGAAATAAGGATTGGAAAAGAAGAAATGAAATGATTATTATCTGCAGATGGCATGATACTCTACAGGCAGAAATCCAAAAACTTCACCAAGAGACTTCCTGATTTAATAACCAAGTTGAGTAGTATAGCAGGCTACAAAGTCAACATGCAAAAATCAGCATTTTTGTACACAAATAATGAATGCATTGAAAGAGAAATTAAGGAAACCAAGTCTTTCACAATAATATCCAAAAAATTTCCTATGTGGTCAGTAAAGTCCTCTCAGGGTTTATCTTGTAGTCCTGTACATTATTCTGTAGTTCTGTGTTGGTATATAAGTCTTGATCTACCTAGGTCTTAACCATCCAGCAGAAAAGTATAAAAATGAAGTATACATCTTGAGGCCATAATATTAAGCTGAGCTGTTGTCGTGAGTGTCTAGTGCACTCGGGTCCCTGGGTAAGGGTCACACATGCAAAGAAGTGGGACACGGGGGATGCAGAGCGAGAAAAGCAGCAGTTGCTTCTGCATGCTGCATGTTTATTAGGGGCTGCTTATATACAGGAACTGAATCCTCTTGTTAGGGGAAAGTTACACAAAGACAGCATTTCTAGCTACAACCATCTGAGGGTCAGGCTATTTCAGCAAACATAGTTAAATTTTAAGACATCCTCAATCTTTGTGAACACACATCCTGCTTGATCTCTTGCTCTATTTACTCAGTCGAAACGTCCCGACCTTTGAGAGAAGAATGCTTTGACTTCAACTTTGGTTTCAGCAAGCTTTGGGTTAATTATTATTGGACTCTAGCCA
>PVKA01053566.1:0-11183 GCA_004027165.1 Ctenomys sociabilis | reverse complement strand
AGAATACTTAGTTTTCTGTATATCAAAACTTAATAGTGGATATTTGAAAAAGCAGTGGTGTGTCTCCAGTATATGTGTATAGTCAGAGTATATTCAAGCCTTTAAAAGCGTACTAAAATATTTAAAAATGATTAGCACATGGTATAGTCTAGGCACTATGTTTAGCACTTGAATATTTAGGTTCAAGAATTGGATATTATTACATTTCTCATTTTAAAGATGAAAAAGACAGAGCACAGAAAGACAACAGACTTCTCAGTCATGCACCTATGCACAGCAAGCACACCAAATTGAAACCCAGAGGCCATGGTGCCCGAATATAAACTATGATTGTCACAGTATAATATCTCAATTATATTCCATTTTATTCTTTTCTAGTCCATTCTGTTCCATTCATCTTCATTTCTTTTCCCCTCTCTCTTCTTTTATGCTTTCTTTCCTTCTCTATTTTTCTGCCAAACATTTAGTGAACCCCTGCAATATCCAAGGGATTATGCATTAAATAAATGACCTAAGATTAATGAGTTTAGAAGGAAATAAGCACATAAATTTATCACCCCGATGAGTATGCTAAACAGAAAAAGATTACTCATGTAAATATTTAAGATATCTGTACAAACACATTCACATACATGTGCACATATACAGACACACAGGTGTAATATTGGCTTTGTTATTTGATTTTAAGCTTTGTTCTTTCCTATCACAATCCACAGAATAACATTTGGAGCAATCTTGATAAATAATCAGTCAGATCTTGTCATTTCTCTCAAGTTTTTCCAAAGTCTTCAAATGCCACTTACAGTAAAAGACTTTCTTCTGTAGATAAAAAATTTTGGAAGTTTTGCAGACCATTACTACCCTTCAGTAATTTTTAGTACTCCAGCCACATCAGTCACCTTATTATTCCTTTCACATGAGAGGCTTACTCACCCCCAAAAGTAATTATTCTTTTCTGTCTCTGGAAAACCCCACTGCCAGAAATCTCTGTGTGGTTTATTCTCCTTCTTTTTTTTTTTTTTTTTTTTTTTTTTTGTATTTTAGAGAAGGATCTACAGGGTGTTCAGGGTCTCACTACTAGATCTGACTTGTAGTGATATGCCTGTTTACAGCTTTCCAAGAGCTGGAATTACAGCCGCACACCATCAGGCCCAGTCTCAATTGCTGTCTCAGCATGCCCCAGGGGTGGGGCCGGCACAGCAGGCCTGGGGATTGAATCCAGCCCCTGCGCCTGCTTACAGGCCCCTTAATCCACTGAGCTATATGCCTGGCCCTTCTCTTCCCTCTTTTGCTTCTGCACCAATACTAACTTTGTAGTAAGGACCTTTCTGATCACCCTATGTAAGACTGAATTCTACCTTTCCCTTGAACTCTATCCCTTTAGCTGTTTCATTGCATGTAGCACTTAGCACTATCATCATGTACCTGGATAATTTATTTTATTGATTGTCAGCATCTAGCCCACTTCTTCCCCATAGAACAAAAGCTTCAATAATGAATGAATGCCTTCCAGCTTATGTATGCTGAGTATATAAAATAAATGTTGGCATGTGAATGCTCAGTAGATATTTACTGATGAATGATAAAACTGCTTAGTATGAGAAGGGAGGAAGCAGAGATGATTATGAGATGCTTCACAGAGAGGGAAACACTTGAACTGACTGTCGAAAGATGAATAGGCCATCTGCTGAATAGGTATTGATGAGGAGGAAGTAATTATATAACGTCATCAAAATAGAAAATTGCTTGATCAACTTTAGGTATTGTGAGTAGTTTAGCATGGCTGTATTTGAGCACAAAGCACTAAGAGCTGCAGGGAGTGAGGGAGGTGAAGATCTCTTAGGAAAGACCTCATGCTTGATGGTGAGAGATACAAGCCTCATGGTTGTGCTGGGGTGTTGCTGTTCCTGGGTAAGCAGTGACATGATCTAAGTCATACCAGGATAACAGGTTTTTTTAAACATACTTTTCTAAATACACTTAATATGGCTTCCTAAAATATTATAATGGATTAAGAAATAATGATATAGCTTAGGGATAAAGAAAACACACATTTTAGCACTTGGAGTGTAAATTTAGGCAATGACAGTGGAGTTGAGAAAAATTAAGAGAAAGAACACTGAGGAAATTGGGATCAAACAGTAGGGATATACTGTGAAGATTGTGAAAAGAGTCAAATGATTTCAGGTTTTAGGGCTGGCTGAGTAGATGACTTCATTCCCTAGGATGGGCATGCAGAAAGGGGAGGAGCAAGCAGATCAGGGCGAAGCTCATTAGCCTGGGTGAGCTATGCAAACCGAGAGTCCTTTTGGTGTATTCAAAACATGGGAGAGGGTGATGAAGGAGAAGAGTACAGCATTCTGATGAATTAGGAATGCCTTTCAGTTGGTGCACATAATACAGATCCATTGATTGGCCTTGTGCTAAAATGGAACTTGACTAGTTTATTTCTAAAGAAGTTTAGTTTTTGTCTATAACTAGACAACTCACCTCCTACTACTTGTTAAAAGTGTAAATTCAGTAGGTCTGGGTTTGAATCTGTGTTCTTAATGAACACTTGGGTGACACCAGTGCAGGTGGTCCAGGGATCATAGTTTTAAAAATGTTGGTTTAGATAAATTAAAGTCACTAGTAAAGATCAAGTGTGACCAGTCACAGGGAAACTTCTGAGTCCTCCCCATTAGTCTATGCACTGCTTTACTCACTAAGCCTTTCTGCCCCAAATCTAACACTGCCTCCTCAAGCATTAGCATCCACTGGCTGTACTTTCCATCATTTGTCACTAACTCACACAGCCTTGTGTAGTAGCTATTGGTTATTGCATTTTGAAGCTGAAGGAACTGAGCTTTAAATAACTTCCCTGAGAACCTTGAGTGAATCAGTAATAACAAACCATACCTAGGGCCAGCAAGATAGCTCAGCAGACTAAGTGTCTGCTTAGGCAAATGCAGGCACCAGGGTTCAATCATGAGCACCATATTGCGTGCTGGCCCTGCCCCTGGGCACACTGAGCTGGAGACTATGACCAGGTGTGGTGGCCCATGGCTATAATCCCAGAACTGGGGAGACTGAAAACAGGAGGATGACTATGAGTCTAAACTGCACAGGGAGACCCTGCACAAAAGGCATTAAAGAAAAAGCAGACTACACCTAGATAATCTCATACCAAGGTTAGTTCCTTTTCCACAGTGGCACACTGCTGCCTCCAGAAAACTCTTCCCTATCTAATCACTTTTCTTTTCTAATACTTATTTTTGTGAGGCAAAGTGTGTGAGGGGGTTATCTAGGGCCCCACATGTGCTAAGCAAAGGCTCTTCCTCTGGGCTGCACTTTCATCCCCTTAAATAGTTACATTTCAAGTACTTTAACCTTCAGCCCTGGTAAAATAGTACAGCATTAAGAGCTCATACATTCATACACATATTAGAATTGCATACTGATAGCTGCATTTTTATTTGGTATAGGGTCTCACTACACAGTTCAGATTCATAGTGATTCTCCTGTTTCAGCCTCCCAAGAGCTATAGCTGCCTTTTGCAGCCATACACTTACTACCATTCATTTTTCTGTCCAGTTCAAAGAGCTTGGCACACCCAGGACCTGAATGGGAACCTAGCAAAAGATATTCTCAGTTTCTCAGGGGTGCTGGATGTTCCAAGGAATGACAGATATGGACTTCCTGCATACTCTGCTGTGACTCACTTTGTGTCATAAGTTCCCCTTTAACAGGAGGAAATTCATATATTTTTTTTTGGTGCTTGAATCACAAGAATTTCAGGAAGAACAATTATAAACTGCGACCAAACTATAGTGAATTAAGATATGTACATTCATTTGCAAGTAGAATATTCACTAAGAAAAGACAATGTTCTTTCCAGAAAGTAGATTTCCAAGTCTCTGTGCCAGACAAGTAACGGCTCTGCCAAGCCACAAGAGAATGCATTCAGCTTCCCCAGAGCTAGGACAGGTTCAGTGTGCTAGAATCCTTTCAGAAACAAAGCCACAGGGACAGTGTGAAGTTGTAGGGTGGTCATGAAAAACAGATAGTGGGGTTCTGCGGGCCAAGACTTTGACTTCATCCCTTGAAAGTCATCCCAGGACAGAAGCAAAAGTAAGCAGTACCATGAAAGAGGGGTTCGGTGTCACCATGGTCATAGCTACAACAAATCTAAAAGCTTCCACCCAGGCTCAGTTCTAACAAGATGATTGGAATAAGGACCAAATTATCACTGAACCAGGACCAGAAAGTCTCATTAAAAACTGTAATATATGAAAGCAGGGCAAGAAAATTGCAAGCCTATAATCCCGTTGTAGGGATATCAGAAAATAAAACATAAGAAGAAACCTTTAACCTGTAATGAATCTATAAAGGGGGAGCGAGAGAGACAATGAGAGACAGAGATGAGGAGACAGAGACAGAGGAAGACATAAAAGAGACAGATAACAAAAAGATAGGCAAAATAATGAGAAAAAAAAAATCCTGCTACACTTAAAGAACAATGCACATTTCAAACTGCTCTAAATAGAGAGAATAGCCATCCCAAGACAATAATGAATAGGTAGGTCATATTTTACCAAGTGTAAGAAGCAAAGCTTCTGCACAAATGGAGCCGATATTGTATTCAAAGGCAAAACTTGAAGTACAGAAACAAATAGCTATCTGCAGTCAGCAGTAAGTGGGAGATCCAGGGACTCTGGGCCAGGGAAGGGAATGCACAGCTGGTGCATTTCCTTATGCACAGCTGGTCAGGGCTCTCATTAATAATTTCAAGTCAAAGTCTGATGGCATATTGCTTCAAGAATGTTGAATAGGATATTACCTTATTGAAACATTTTACCATCATCTCATAGTATAGGTTGAAGTTTTCCCATCACTCTCTTTCCACTACTACCCCCAAATCATGAATCCATCTTGCCTATCAGAACCAGCTGAATCCTAAGTGAGAGCTTCTGGTGGGCTGGCAGAGCAAACCAGCTCCACAACATTCCTAACAGCCCATGATTAGCTAAGCTTAGTTTTGTTTTAATGTGACCAAAGCATCCAAGGCATCAGACTCATTTTTCAAAGCAAAATCCACTTTTCTATAAGACCAAAGTACTAATTCATAGGAATTCTAGAAATCACAATGCTATGATTATTTAGTAATTTAAAATGATGGAAATATTAAAACACAAAAGTATACAAATACATGGCATAAAGGTTAAACATAATTTTAAAGAAAAGTGATTTTGGAGATGAATGCCTAAAATTGAAACTACAATGAAACTCACTGTCAATGGAAGATGTCCTAGACTTACCTTCTGCTGACCTCACTGCCAGTAGTTGATCTAAGAGTCATTGTGATACAGGGAAGTAAAACTCCAGACCTGACCTGGATGAGTTTGTGTTCTCTAAAACCGAAGAATGAATTTTAGGAACAAATGGAGGTTGAGGGTAAAACTTTATTAGAAGTTTAATAAAGTTGGAGAGGAACAGAAGGGGGACCCGGGTTGCCTGGGGAAGCTGTCTCTTTTAGGGACTTTTATAGTGTAAAACCATGCAGGGCTAAGGTTGAGAGAATGGTAACTCACTTAGGTGGACAAGAGGTGGGACAAAACTATGGTCAACCAGTGGGATTACAAGCACTATTGCTTAGGTAAAGTTGATTACCCCCAGCACCAAATGGGGAAGCTAGTCACGGAGTAAGCATGCATGAATACGGGACAGGATTTCTTCCTGTTGGGGTTGGATTATGGGACACAGTCTCTTCCCATTGGGGGTTGGGCTAGTGACTCACTTGGGTCTTTCCAGGTGATGGATACCTATTTAGGATATCAATCCAGGCACTATTCTTTTAGCATTTGTTTGGCCTTTAGGTCTGGATCACAACAGGAGCATCTTTGTCTTCTGTGTTATCTCCTTTGGGGGCTTGGCCCTGTCTCGCTGCCTATAATATTTCTATCTAATTTGGCTACCTGTAACAATTGGTCTGTCTTACATTTCAAAGCATAGTATAAAGAAGTATGTATAAACTGTCTGTTGGTTAATTCCTTATTCAATGAAAAAGACCCAAGAGTAACCAAGAGACTCAAGAGAACAGAGTGATATTAGCAAGATAAAAGAATAAGATGCCAATGGTCATCGTTCCATAGAGACATTAATTTAATCAATGATCCATGATACTACCTTTATAAGAGCTAAAGAAACCAGGCAAAACATTACTGGACCTAAATAAAGCACAGAAATAAAAACATATGCATTAAATATGGTAAGAAAGACAAGTATAGATTATTTGCAACATTCCATCACTCCTACTCCCAACCCAAATCATAAAGGTGGAAAAGAAGAAAGCGAGCCAAAGACTTTGCCTAGGACCCGAACAGCAGGTCACATCAGCCCCGGACTCCACTTTAGTATTAGAGAATTAAACTTCCAGGCCCACCGTGATGCCACACAGAATCCTGTAGCCTCTAGAATCCTGAATCTATACTTAGTTTTCAGAAAAATCCCCCCTTGCAGGCCAGCAAGGAGCTCCAGCTCCAGACAAGGCCAGAGGTTCAGGCTTGCTCCAGAAATAGGCCAGACTCTAGTTATCAGACCAGTGCCTGCAAGTACATACCTGCAGGCCAGTGCTTATAAGTATAGACTCCAGGCCAGCCAAGTCACATTAGCTCCTCGAGTCTCAGGCTCAAAGCCCATCTCATCCTCCAGCCCAGCACAGAACCCAGTCATTCCACATTGCTTCAAGATGCCAATCCATTCCAGTGTCAGGTTAGAACCATGGAGCTTTAAATACCAAATTTAATTTCATAGTAAGAGAATGATGCACTGTTATCAAGTGAGATTTGTCCTAGAGACACAAAGCTGTATACACTAATCCATAACTATGATACCATATCAATAGAAGGAAGGACAAAAAACACATGATCATCTCAATTGATTCAGAACAAGTAATAATAAAAGTCAGTATCTTTGCATGATTAAAACACATCATTTAGAAAGAATACACTTTAATATAATAAAAGTCACACATGATAGAATTCTGGGTAGCAGCTTGCTCCAAGGCTACAATCTGAAAGCATATCCTTGAAGGTCAGGAACAGAATTAGGGTGCCTACTGTCACCACTTCCTTTCAACACAATACTGGAAGTTCTAGCCAGTAAAATTAGCCAAGAAAAAGAAGTAGCATCATAACCACGAAGAAGAAGTGAAATTGTCCATTTCCAGATTATATGACCTAAAAAAACGCTAAACACATCATCTAAAACATATAAAATTAATTTAAACATTCAGTAAAGGTGCAAATTATAAAAATCACACACAAAAATCAGAAGTTTTTTATTTATTTATTTATTTATTTATTTATTTATTTATTTATTTATTTTTGAGATAGGGTCTCACTATGCAGGCTGGTCTGGCCTTGTGCTTACTTTTATAGTCCTAAGGATGGTCTCACACTGGCAGGGATCCTCCTGTCTCAACCTCCCACCTGCTGGAATTATAGGTGTGCACCACCATGCCCATTGCCCAGGCCAACATGGCACTCGGGGCCAGAGATTGAACTTGGGACCTTGTGTTTGCCAGGCAGGTGCTTACGCCTCTGAGCTATCTCCCCAGGCCCACCAGTAGTTTTTTATACACTGACAAAAAATGGTTCAAACAAGAAATTAAAAAAATAAGCCCAGGTAGAGAGACCCTTTTTCAAAAATTTAGAAATAAGTTTAACAAAAAGGTGAAAAGTCTTGTGCATTGATAAAACATTGATGAAAGATATTGTAGAAAACATAAGTAAGTGGAAAGGTAGCCCACATTCATCGATCAAAACAAGTATTATTGTTAAAATATCTATACGGCCCAGAGCCATGTACAAATTCAACACTTAGCACTGAACATTCTTAAATATGAACTAGTCATGGTTAGGTTACCCTTGAACAGGCTTATCAATGAGCATGTTTAACATGGGCCTCATGCTTTGTCCTGAGCTTCATTGGTACCAAGCATGTTTACTTAGGCCTAAACATACATGGTCCTGAATTAATATGCTTAACACTGAACATGTTCTGCACAGAACATTTTTAGCAATGAACATACTTACCGCTGAATGAACATGTTTAGTTTTAAGCATGTTCAGCACTGAGCACACTCTGTATTAAACATGCATGACACCAAACATTGTTAAGCACTGTACATACCTATCAGGGAAGATACTTGTCCCTGAATTAACACGTTGAGCTCTGAGCTCTGTGCTCCAAGCTCCTCACAGCCCTGCTGCCTCTACCCTTGTGATTTGGGCTATGTGTGTTGCGCATGCCTTTTGCACCTTGCTTTTAGTGTGGCGGTACTTACTTATCTTCTAGGACTCGGTTTGGTGTCTTTTTCTCCAGTACATTCTATGTATGTCCTGTATTCCCAAAGCCCTCTCTCCAGTTATTTTCATTTTAGCTTGAGACTATATTTTTGATTTGAACACTGTGATACATCCTGAAGATGTTGCAGCTGGAGGCTTGAACTAACTGCTCTGTGTTTGGCAGTTTCTCTAGAAATAGGAGCTTCAGGGCACTCCTCCAGATCTTCCCAGAAAGCTTAGGAGAAGAGAGAAGCAGGCAATCTCCTCTTACCAAAAGCAGATTTTCATGTGATTGTTTCATTATGTGTGGGAATGCTGTGAATTTCCAAAACCTACTAATAATACATTTTGAAAAATGCATAATAAACATGTATCTCAGCCTAATTTGTACATTTTGGATGCATCTTTTATTTTTGAAAATGATTTCCAACCTCTTTTAAAAAAATACAGAACATTAAGAGCTAGCTGCCTGCCACTAAATTGCCAGCCAAATTTTTCCCACCCACACTGCATAGAAATCTACCCATCTATCTATTCCTTCTTTAATTTTTATGTGTGGGAACTTCGCCTAGGTGTTCACTCCCTAAAAATAGAGATGCATAAACTGCTGCAAGAATTTCAAAGCTGAATATTTATGAAAATATGTCAATGCAAAACATGTATTATTAGCAAAATGTGAACTAAAAGTAATGACTGATTCTATTTCAACTGAATTGGTAACATCTCTCAAAGTTCTCAAATCAGGAGAAAAGACTGATGTCGCTTAGGGGAAATTACTTCTCCAACAGAGCATGTGTATGGTACATGCCATTAGAGAAAACCAGAAAACACCAGGAAGCTCAATTTCTTTTCTTTTCACCCTATTTACATTTAAATTTTCTTTGCCAGTCCTGTAAATGAAGATTATGCTCAATGACACATGTTTATGTTAAAGCATTTTCTTATAAATGTTTTAATGGCTGCCATGTGAAAGATCATATAGCAATCCATTCCTCCAGTACTTAACAAAATTATTAATTTTTAAAATTGTAGCATCATCTTTTGTAAATAGCACTGAAATATCATTTGCTTGAAACATTTATTGCATCAAACTCTTGTTCATTACACATAATCAACAAATTTTTTAATCAGTCTATGTTCACATGGTAACTGATCCACGATTTCATATAAAAAAGTAGTTTTTCAAAGAATTTCATGATTTAATAGAGAAACAGGCTTGTGATTTTATTCAAGTTAGTAGTGTGCCAATATCTTTCTCTTTTCAGTTTTTTGTTTAACATTTGGGAAAAAAAATGCTTTTCTTATCAGAACAAAACTCATCCCTCAAGTATTATATGGAAATCCATTTATTGATCCCTCAGACTTGGTTCTCCTTTAATATTTTCTACCATTTTGGAATTACTGAGTTCTAGTGATTTTATCTGCAATAAAATCTAGTGATTATATCTTATAATCTATATTCTCTTCACTACCACCAAATCAATAAAACCATCATCTCTTGACTGGATTATTACAATGACTTCATAAATATTGTCATTCTCTCTTGGCTTGCCATTTTCATATAACACCTAGAAAAATAATTTAAAAGCAATTTTATGGTATCACTCATATACGTAAAACACTTTTACAGCTTCTCTTAACATCTATTTTATAATTTTTATGTATTTGGTACAGGATCTACAGGGTCTCACTATGTAGATCAGACTCATAGTGATCCTCCTGTTTTCAGCCTCCCAATTGCTGGGATTATAGGCATGCACCACCATGTCCAGTCTCAGTCACCATCGCAGCGAGCCCCGAGGGCAGGTCAGGCATAGCACACTGGGGATTGAACCCCAGCTGCTGCTTCTCTTACATTTAGTATGAAACTCTAAATTCATTCTGACACCATGTCTGTGGCCTATTTTGCCTAAGCCTCCCTTCAGCATCATGTGTCCTGGGTATTGGAGGGCACCTTTAACCCAGATGCTGTGCTCACCATTAGCTCCCTTCCCAAGGGAAAAGGAGCAGCAATGTGAGCAGACCATGTGCCAAATGCCTGGGTCAGCTGGGGTCCTGGTCGCATGTGACCCCTCCATGAGTGAGTGATTCCAATCCTCAGGGCAAGCTCTCTCCACACAATAGTAAATTGAAAGGAAAAAGTCAGTTGAGATATTCTTCTTTGTTTAGAAAAATATTCCTTTGAGTATTAAAGAAAGAATTGTTTTTGAATGTCTCAGGATCTACCAAATTTATACAGAGAAAGACAACTGAAAAGTGAATCTTAGAAAAGAACATGGCCTTGGTATCCATCCTTTGCATCCACAACTGCGTTTTCCTTCACCCTGGGAAGATTTCCATTCTTCCTAGCTCAGGCAAGACACAGAGATAACCCACAGCACAGGGCTCTCTCCACTGAGGTTGGCAGCACATGAAGACAGTCTCTGGAAGTCAGAGCGCAAAGGAACCTGTGGGTGAAATCCAAAAAGGCCAGCTTCCCAACACAGAGCAAGGCAAAACAGAAAATATAGAAGTGGACTGAAAGTACACAGGGTAGAGTGCCTTAGCTAAACATCGCATTCTCTAATTCTATGAGAAGATGCTGCTTATTAATCATTACATTATGCTTACAAAGTAATTCTTGAAGGCAAGACAAATGGTGATAAAGTACATATTCTGATAAAGTTTTCAAATAGCCTAACAGGTGGTAATACTAGCCAATATATCAAATTTGGTTCAGCAGATGATGGGCCAAATATAACGAAAGAAAATTTACCACACATAAAAATATCCCCAATAGACATCTTCAGTGTTAAGCACTAACTGTACAATTTCATTCTAGTAAAAGATGGATCAGTGGATATACACAAAACTTTA
>PVKA01053565.1:0-11173 GCA_004027165.1 Ctenomys sociabilis | reverse complement strand
GCTGAGCAACACCACAGCTATCGCCGAGGCCTGGGCTCGCCTGGACCACAAGTTTGATCTGATGTACGCCAAGCGTGCCTTTGTTCATTGGTACGTGGGTGAGGGGATGGAGGAAGGGGAGTTTTCTGAGGCCCGGGAGGACATGGCTGCCCTTGAGAAGGATTATGAGGAGGTTGGTGTGGATTCTGTGGAAGGAGAGTGTGAGGAAGGAGAGGAATACTAAAAATGTCACAAAGGTGCTGCTTTTACAGGGAAGCTTATTCGATTTTAAAACATTGAAAAGTTGTGGTCTGATCAGTTAGTTCCTATATAGCAGTGTATGCTCCCATTCAGTTACTGACCTATGCTTTAAAACATAAATGCTTTGTTATAGACCCAAATTGTCCATTCTCTGATGGGTTTTGAATAAATAGTGTTCCCTGCCAAAAAAAAAAAAAAAAAAAAAAAAAACAACTTTTCTTGACCTTGGAAGACTAAGAAGAAAAAAACCACAGGTGCACTGACTCCTAAGAACACACTTCTGATCCTGACTTGGTTTCAGATCCATTGGATTTTAGAATTCCTTCTGATTTTCTTATAAATCTGGGTATCAATGTATAGTAAAGGAACTAGTTTATTTGCCCACAGCTCCTCGGCTACGCTCTCCTCTAGTTTGAAAGCCACATTCCATGCACAAGCAGCCTACCAATCTACTGTCTAGCCTGGCTGCAGATGCAAACAGAAACATCCCTTACAAGGAAGGGAGGAGGCAACCTGTTCTTTGTCAGCTAACAGCTGCTGATCCTGCCATCACAGAGTCTGTAACATGGCACAGATTACACACCAATATCATAAAAGTGTCTGCCAAAGACAAACATTTGCTTTACATTTTAGAGCTGCTGACTTTACTTACTTTTGATAACACAAAGAAAAATCCTTTTGTATTCCAAAAAAATGTATTTAGTTGTTGCTGGATATCACTACACAGCTCAGACTCATAGTGACCCTCTTGCTTTCAGCCTCCCCAGCACCGGATAACAGGCATGCACCACTGTAGGTGGACTTGGTGCCAGCCTAGCAACCTGGGGATGGAGCCTGTGTGGCTATGGTACCAGGCAGGATCAAGGCCTGGTCCCTGCACTTGCCGAAGCAGGCACTTAGTCTGCTGAGCTATCTTGCCAGCCCATGGCTGTAGATTTTGGAACACTACATTTGTACACAAAAATAATGCATTACCAAGTGATATACATTACAGGAGTGCCTGATGTTGAGTTCTTTGAAATTTTACTCATTTTTCCAAAGGGGAAAAAAAAAGGAAATCTATCCAGAAGAAACTCTTTTTATTTCAAAACCTGTGAAAATCTGACTAACATTGATTATGCCTGATTAAGAACAGAGAAAATACACTGTATTGTGTTCAGAACCAATATCAACTTTTTTCTTTCTTTTTTTTTTTCTGGCAGAAACAGGGATTGAACTTAGGCCCTTGCGCTTGCCAGGAAAGCGCTTATTCCACTGAGCCATCTCCCCAACCCCTCGACATTTTTTTGACCAAATATTGACAACAAAGTAGATACTGGCCTTCCCCCTCTTCTGTGCTCTCCTCATCTGTAGATTTTGTTTTTACCCTTAAGTTAACATGATAAAATTTGTTTGCACTTCATCAATTGCATTTTGAGTTTTGGCATCAGAAGGAGTACTTTTTTTTAAAATACAAAATGTAACTTTTTCATCAGAAAGTTTAAAATGACTTGTAGGCATTGGAAAATTGAAGGAAAAATTTGGAAAATAGAATTCTAAAGTTTTATTTCTTTTTTCAGTTCAAATTGAATTAAACATTGTCTAAAAAGCCTCGGAGTTGCACATGTATAATTTTGTGCTGAGGTAACTCGAACTGCATTTTTCTTAACTTCATTATTGTTCTTAATGTATGCTTTGCTGTCTACAGAAGGTCTCTTACCCAGTGAAAAGAAATCTCAGTCTGACCCTTAAATCAGAACCAATCTTTAGACACTCAAGCATGGCTATATTTCAAATAGAACAGCACAATATTTTTTTAAAGATCCATCTTCATTATTTTTCAGAATGATGATTTTTCCTCTTTCTTTTCTTTTTTGTATTAGTACAGGGTCTACACGGTCTCACTACACAGATCAAACTTGTAGTGATCCTCCTGTTTTTCAGCCTCCCGAGTGCTGGGATTGCAGGTGTGCGCCACCACACCCAGCCTCAATGGCCATCTCAGCACACCTTGGGGTTGGGGCTGGCAAGGCATGTGGGGGATCGAACCCCGGTCCCTGCGTCATCTACCTAAGCAAGTGCTTTACTCCACTGAGCTGTCTGCTGACCCCATTTTTCCTCTTTAAAACAGCCCAAATGCACCAAATAAAGGAAAGCATGGTGCAAGTTCTGAGCTCCATACTGTACTTCCATACAGAAGCCCTGGTTCTTTCTCCACACAAAATTAAAGCAGAGAATTCCCTCGAAAGGGCTCGGCTGCCACACCAAGCCTCCTTCACTTGTCTCATTTTCTCTTCCCACTGGATTTTAATCTGGGAATTCTTACACAACATTTACAGAGAGCAGGCAGAACAAAATTTAGTTTGATTAATTTTAGAAAACATCTTATTTCAATGGCCGTATATTTCCAGATTAAAAGGAAATCAGAATTGTCATTATTAGTGGAAAAAACAATGCAATTCCAGCGGGTTCCACAGAACACAGCTACTTTGAATTGGAACCCGCTGGATTGATGGCATTGAAAACATAATTTAAATTAGAATGCGAGGCAGAGCTGTTCTGACTTTGAGGGAACAAAACAAAGGAAGCACTGTCAAAAAGGGAAGTTTGTCTGCTGCTCTAAAAGCACATGCTATGAGAAAAGATTTGGAATATTTTATTAGCAGAGTGCTACAGAAATTTCTCACATATTTTGCTGGGAAATCTGTAAGTGTTTTGCAAAAGCCTGAATAGATTCCAAAGACCATATAAGCCATCTACAATACCACACCTATTAGGACTTTATTGAGCGTAGCCTTTTGCACTTTGTAATACATTTCTGAAAATTCACCTGTATTAAGACCAAATTGGATTCCATTTCTTTTATTTGAGTTCTGACAAATAAATAACAAAATAAGAAATGTAAGTATAATTTCCATATACATTTTCTTGAATCATTAGTTCTTTCACTAATATTAAATTGTCACACACTAAATATCTCAACTTGAGGCTATAAGAATTCTGAAAATATTTTATGTGAATATATGCCTTAAATTACATACTGCATAAATGCAGCTAAAATAGTGAGGTCTATTTTTTATTAGTTAGTAAAAATCTAATGTAGAGACTGGTCTCTTCTGTGCTTTTTAAGAGACAGACTAAAATATTTTAGTAAGTGACTTACAGCTACATGACATTAATATGTACATCAATGGGAACAAGCAAACTTGTTAGATAGCCATGCCTGTATACTTAAGATTAAAGAAAATGAAATATCCAGAGATGTGTGGTGCCTTGGATTAAAAAAAGCAAAATACAGACATGTGTTGCACAATGTCTTTTGGTAAGTGGCAGACAGTATCTACACTAGTGGTCCAATGAAACAATCGTGGAGCTGGAAAATTGCTGTTGACCAGTGCGGCTGCAGTCATCACAAGCATAATAGTTCAATGTATTTCTCTTGCATTTGCAGCAATGCTGGTAGAGACAACCCTACTGCACTGCCAGGTATTTCAAAACGCAGCACACATGAATATATACAGTGTGTAACATTTGATAGTGATGGTAAATGACTATTGGGTGATGTATTCTTATCAATTTTGGAGTATATATTTACATCAAGAAGTTTAATGTGACATTCAACTAACTTAGGTGCTTGAACTCAACACCACAATCCAACACAGTCCAGCATTCTACAACCATATTGAGTTATTCAAAGAAATTGTCGACGATAGCCATTTACAGCTCAGGTAAATATTATGGCCTCACGATGTATACTTCATTTTTATACTTTTCTGCTGGATGGTTAAGACCTAGGTAGATGAAGACTTATATACCAACACATGAACTTTATATTTCCTATGTGGTCAGTGAAGTCCTAAGTTAGTTGAATGTCAATGGAGTGCCCACCTTTGACAGGTGTAGACAAAGGAAGGGGTGTAGAAAGAAAAAATCATGATGTGTGTGTATAGATAGTACAGTTGGGATAGATAACGCTGTGCTTCTACATAATTCTATGAGAGACAAGATCTGCACTAATGGTGGTTGGACAGGATATTATGTTGGCTTCTAGTACTACGGTAATCCACTAGGAAAATAATTATTGAATTTTTTTATATAATTCAGGTATAAAAAAATAAGTAAGCAGCTACACTCTTAATTCACTGATAAGAGATATCTGCTAAAATAATATCTGTAAATATAATATTATGTACGCACCTTGTACAATACCAAAACGTTATGGAAACAGTTTGTAATGTATTAATTTATCAAATCTGGGGCTGGCAAGATAGCTCAGCGGTCTAGAGCGCCTCTCAGGGACCGCGGTTCGAGCCCCAGCACCGCATGCCATGCCAGCCCCTCCCCGCAGGGGGGGCTGAGCTCACACCCCACCCCCACAAACAAAGAATCCGTGATGTGTAGCGAGACACTGTAATAAATAAAGGAATTTAAAAAAAATTAATTTACCGAATCTGTATGGTTAAGTTGTCTTGAAACTGTCTGATTGACATTTGTATTTCAATAAAATAAAAAAAAATATTAAAAAAGAAGTTTAATGTGGAACAGTATGCTCTGTTATTTTGTCAAAAATCTCATACATCTTCTATCTATGAAGTCTGCTGACTACATCATGAGGCCAGAATGAGTGATTTACTTAGACCATCCAGTTGCGCCTACACACTATGATGCTCATACAATGACCAAGCTTCCTAACAGCAGGTTTCTCATCATTCCTTCCCATTGTTAAGCAATGTGTGACTAATAATATAATAGATACTGGGGGCCGGGGAGATGGCTCAGCAGAATAAGTGCTTGCCTGGCAAACACAAGGGCCTGAGTTTGAGCCCCAGTTCTGCCAAGATAATAATAATAATATAATAATAATAGATACTATAAGTTCAATATTTCCCCCTGGAAGGACCCTGTTCTAAGACTACATGTATGTATTATCTCATTTAAGTTGCACCAGAAATCCATGGAAAACTAAGATTTAGAGATATAAAGTTATTGGCTCAAGTACTGCCGCCCAGCTGGAATAGGATTCAATGTCAGTACCTTACTAAAAATTAGATATTTGCAGCACTCTGTGACATTGCCTCTCTGAACAAAATCTTGACTGTCATGAGAAAAATGAGTGGTTTCCTGGTCACCATTAATGAAACTACCACAAGGCCGTTCAGTGGTTTCTTGTGACAGAACTTCTGGTTTTGAGAAAGTAGCAGTAGCTAGGATAGAATTTAAAAGAGCAATGGCACCATAATCAGAGGAGATTATACAATATAGACTGGATTTTCAACTGTCAAAATAACAGTGACCAGAGTTTCAGTGTGGGAGTGCATGTGCATCATTAAAATCACCTTGTAAGTGATTATAAACTTAAACTCATGGTTAAAATATTCAAATAAAAAAATAAGATTGAGTCTGATCAGACACACACTTGGTTATCTGCTAGATTGCCTTCAAAGAAAACCTAAGTATAAAATATGTTTGAATAGTGACTAATATTTGTATATACTCTAAGGGCACGGTTGTCAACCTAAGTTTTTCCCACAGAAAACACAACTCACATTCACACCGACTCATAATTGTGGACTCCAAGAAAGTTTCATGGCTGATCTTTTTTTAAAACTCTTTCTTTGTCTTAAAGGGTGACATACTATTCAGCAGAGACACTTTCTAGTAATAAAGAATCGATAAACCTGATGCAGAAATGGAGAAAGAATGGGCAAAAAAGAGTGCTCTAATGGTCACGAAAAAATGTTAGAGAGGCAGAAAAACCAAAAAGCACTCTTAATAATGTCTACCAGATATCTATATATCTTTTGAAAATAAAAGAATTCAGCCATAGAAAAGACATGAGTATTAACCAGTAAATTAAATAGTAAATTGCTGCAAAATTAAAAGTTAATGAAGTAATGATATTAGAAAGTTGAACATAGAAATAAATTGATCTTTACTCAAATATTAATTAAATGAGATAAATCATGCTATATCTTTTGTAATATTGTGAAGGGTATGCAATATTATTGCTTTGGTTTTTTAATGGAAGAAAAGCAACTGAATTCTGTGCTAATGTATGCGCTCGGAGCCATTTCTTTCCCAATTAAAGCTTAATTTGGTGTTCTTGAACTCTTAGTGCAATGGTTCTCAACCAAGGATGAATTTGCCCTAGGAGGGGAACTGGCAATGCCTGGAAACATTGTTTCTCTTTACAATTTGGAATGGGGTACTTTTGGCACCAAGCAAGAAGAAATATTAGTAAACCTTTTCTATAAGGCACGAGACAGCCTCCCACAACCAAGGGAAACTCTGTCCCAAATGCTGATAGTGCTGAGGTGCAGAAGTCAACTTTCATGTAACATGGTACTCCTTGAGGAGCTGTCTGACATGGCTGAAGAGTCACCTTAATCTGTTCAGGCTGCTAGAGCAAAACCCCACCAGGAGGTTAGTTTTTGTTAATTCGACTGGATTGAAGGGTGCATGGAAAATTGGTAACACTTATTTCTGGATATGTCTGTGAGGGTGTTTCTTGACAAGATCACTGTTATAGTTTGTGCACAAGTGTCCCCCAAAGCCTCATGCAGTCTTGCTGGGAAGAGAAGCTGGCGGCCTGAGCTGCTGCTCCCTCTCCTCTGCACTCTTGCTCTTTGCTGCCACCATGAAAGGCTGCTCTCTGCCTTGTGTCTCTCTGCCTTGGAGCCAGCTGAATATGACTGAAACCTCCAGCAACTGTGAGCTGAATAAACCTTTCCTTATTCACTTTGAGTGTTGGGTACTTGTCCCAGCAATAAGAGAAGAGTAACTAAGACAGCCACCACGTGGGAAGGCCCACCTGCTATGGCATTCTGGGTAGAATGCAAAACCAGAGGGGGGAAACTCACATATACATGATACATCTTTAAAGTCTTTATTTTATTTATTTATTTTTTTATGTATTTACTATAGGGTCTCACTACAAAGATCAAACTCATAGTGAACCTCCTGTTCTAAGCCTCACGAGCACTAGGATTACTGGTGTGTGCCACCGTGCCCGGTCTCAGTCACCACCTCAACACACCCATGGGGAAGCCCAGCATGCCAGAAATCTAACCTGGACCCCATGTTTGCCTAAGCAGGGGCTTAAATCTGCTGAGCTCTCTGGCTGGCCCTACATGGTGCATTTTGACTGAATGTATTTTCTGCTGCTTTTAGTAGCTGAGGACATCAGAGCACAAGTTCTCCAGCTTTTGCATGTAGCCTTCTGGGCCAGCAGCTCTCCAGGAGTTTCCAGGCCTTTGCACAAGGATGGGGCCACATCACTGCCCTTTCTCATTGTGAAACTTCCAGCTTCTTGCCCTGAGAAGCTATTAGTTTTCCCGGCTCTCCTGCCTATGGACAGCCACTGTGAGACTATGATAGTGTTAACCAATCTAATAGATATCCTCTCTATATATCTATATGTCTATGTTTACGTCTATTTCTATATCTATCTATCTATCTATCTATCTATCTATCTATCTATCTATCTATCTATCTATCTACTTATCTATCTACCTACTACCTATCTATTGGCTTATAATCAACAGAAATTTGTTTTTCTCTGTTCTGGTGGACAAAAGTCTAAACTCAGGACAGTGGCTGATTCAGTGTCTAGTGCAGGCTGCTTCCTGGTGCTACACTTAATGCTTTGTCTTCATGTGTCAGAGGAAAAAGAAAGTTCTTCTGGGCCTCTTTTAGACAAGTAACCACATCCTAATCGCCTAATCACCTGTCAAAATATCTCATCTTTTCATACTATTACCTTGATGGTAGAATTTCAGCAAATTTCAAGGGAGGAACAAAAAGCTTAGACCATAGAGAAATTGACAAAACGATACAAATCACCAAGCACTGCCTTCAACAGAAATCTCAAGAGAAAAGACAGATTTCCCAGTCAGTACCTCTGCTGTTTTCCCAAGGTCACACATTTCCCCTCTCTGGTTACACTTTGAGAAACATCAGAGTGCATAAATTCTTCCAACTCAAGTGAATTCACCGTGATGGCTGTTATTTAACACGCTGTTGCCTAACAGCACCATGTCAATAGGCTTAGTAAGGCAACTAATTATACTTCATGAGTTCTATCCACAGATCCATCATTTGAAGAGAGGCAGCATCATCAGGAGTGTTAGGTATCACGCCCCAACCCAGACCTACAGGCTCATGACCTACATTTTCACAAGAACCCTGGCTTCTTTGACCATACGGCTTTAATGAAATAATCAATAGAAAGTATTCACATAGGGTGTGCAGCATCTCCAGTCACTATTGTTTGACAATGATGATGATGCCATCAATAGAACAGTAAGGAGAAGCTGAACACAGAATAATTTCATAGGAAAGACCTTCAATAAGGATATGAGTAAACCTAGAGCTCTGTTCATGTTCTGTTTTTGTGTTACTGATTGGTATACTTGGTAGCTTAAAACACCTACTACGATGTCACTCTTCTGCAGCGTGATTGTGTTTCTAAAAGTGATAACCAGAATACAAGGAGGCCAAAAGCAGAGTCAGTGGCTCACCTGGGGCTTCCACAGAAAGCTTTTACTCCCTATCTCATTCCTCAAGTGGGCTGTGCTCAGCTCCACCACGGTTGGAAGATTGAGGTTCCTTTCCTTGAAGGCTGCCTGCAGGGGCTTTTCCCAGGCAGAGGCAGCACACATCCTTTCTCATGTGGCCCCCTTCTGGCTGCATCCTTCTGTTTTGAGTCTGCCTTTTCTTTCAGTCACCAGCCAAGAGGATTTGCCTATGTACGGATTAATTGCTCATACCATTCATTTAGACCATTCACGTGATTTCCTTTCCCTTATTAAGATGTAAATGAAATCATTTTTATTTATGTTAGGGAATGGAAATGTGGGCACACATGCCACTTTATTCACACCTATGCAGAAATTTTTTGTTAGACTGTGTTTGTAGTACATAATGTTTACCTTTCTTGTGGGGAATTGGTGCTATATATTCATTACATACATGGTACATCAAATTGCTTTGTCCATCTCCTTTCCCTTCCCTCCCTCCATAAGCACCCAGCTCTTCATACTCTTCCCTTTTTGCTCCTGTTTGCAGTAAATAGTGCTTAAATTCCTCATGTGGTATTTGCACTTACATAACACCCTGAATTCAACTTTCTGTCCCTTCTCCCTGCCTTCCCTCTCCATTCATCTTTTGGTCACCTTCCTCTTTGAGAAAGATCCATCTCAGTTTTTCCCCACTGAGAATGATAAACTTGAAACCTTCATATTTAAGTGGATGCCACTTGAAGGTATACTTATAAGCAAAATAAACCAGACCCACACATGTAAACAGTGTATAGTCTCTCTAGTATAAGTACTCAAAAGAAGAAATACAAATAGTAAGATATAACATAATTAAAAGGAAAGCAAAAACTTGAGGATTGGGCAATGAGGAGAGGGTAAGGAGAAAAGCTGGGAAACAAGACAGGGGCAAAATCATACGTTTGTATGCACAAGATGGGCAAGGCCAAGATCCTGAGAAACATCAGCAGGTTTTTGAAAGTACAAGTGAAATGGAAGGATTCTCAACTGACTATCTATATATGCTGATACCTGTAAACCAAGCAACTGCACTGAAGATAGCAATGTGTAATAGAAGGGTCATACTTAGAATACCTGTCATTCTGGTCTGCTAAATACATACTTCCTGTCATGACATACCAATTATTACCATAGTGTCTCACAAAAAAAAGTTTTTTTATGGGTAATAAATGAAAAAAAGATGCAAGAAAAAAGGTTACAGGACTGTCCTGTTACAATGCTGTATATGGTTAGATTTCCAAATGTCTGTGAAAAAAATATGCCTGTATTCCTATTTTTAAATTTTTTTCCCTCATATTATGTAAGGGCTTAAAGTTAAATAGATCAATACTTGATGGGAAATACCTGTTCCACCTTATGCCTAAGATGTTTGATATTTAGAAAGATAGGGAACACTGAACTTCATATGTTGTAGAGTAATAATCAGCTTCTCTTCTGGATGCTTAACAACCTAAGTTTGTAGATCAAAAATTGGAGAAAAGGAAGGGCTGCAAGGTCAGCCAAATTTTGGCCCTAGCCTTGCAAGGTCAGTGAATACTCAGGACATAGGAGAATCTGTACTGTAACACCATATAACTAAGTTGTGCCCCAAATTTTCTGATCAAGGAGATTATGGAGCCACAGAGGAATGTGATTGATGATGTAGAGTGTGCCTAAGGAGAGTCACATGGACAGAAAACATTCTCACAGGCTTTCACAGAGAGCAAATTGGTCAAGCAATGGCCATGACTCATCCACAAGGCTGACACTGACGAAGGATCTATGAAGTGCAGCACAGGGTTACAGGATAAAGCCTGAGGGGACTTGACTGACCTCATGAGATACAAAAGTTACGTTTTTTAATTATATAGATCTTTGCTTTATCTTGGTCTTAACCATCCATCATAAAAGTGTAAAAACAAGGTATATAAAGTAAAGCCATATTAACATGCTGAGCTGTGAAAGGCTCTAGTCAACAACTTCTGTGGATAACCCACTACTACGATGGACTGCTGGACTGTGTTTGAGTGTTTTGCTGAATTCAAGCACCTATAATAATTGAATGCCAATAGAACAACCATCTCTGACAGGAACAAATGAAGAAAGGGGATACAAAGGAAGGATCATTTTTTTTATACGTATATACAGAATAGTTACCATAGATATGGAGGTACTTTTACTTAATTCTATGAGAATAAAAATTTGTACTAATAGTGTTTGGATTTCTGCTTTTCGCTTGTTATACTAGGGAGACTATATGATATTTACACATGTGTGTCTGGTTTATTTCACTTATGAGTATATATTCAAGTGGCATCCACTTCAGTATAAATGCTTCAAACTTATCATTCTTAATAGCTGAGTAATACTCCATTATATAGAAATACCACATCTTTTTCAACCATTCCTCATGTGATGGA
>PVKA01053564.1:0-11175 GCA_004027165.1 Ctenomys sociabilis | reverse complement strand
ATAGTGGCCTTCTTTGTGTCGTTTGATCATTCTTGGTTTGAAGTTGAAACTGTCTGAGAACAGAATTGCTACTCCTGCTTTTTTCTGAGGTGCTGGGGCATGTAGTATTGTTTTCCATCCTTTGACTCTGAGCCTATGAATATCCTTTTGAGTTAAGTGTGTTTCTTGTATACAGCATATTGTTGGATTTTGTTTCCTAATCCACTGTGCCAGTCTATGTCTCTTAATTGGTGAATTGAGTCCATTTACATTGATGGATATAATTGAAATATGTTGACTTATGTTTGTCATGATATTTACCTGGTGTTGTTTACTCCTTTGTAACCTGTGTTTAATTGTCTCTCCTGTTTAGTGTTTTCCTTCTGTTCTCATTTGTGGAGCTCTGGTCATTGTGGTTTCTCTCTAGAACATCTTTCAGCAGCCTGTGAAGGGATGGCTTTGTCATCATGCAATTCTTTAGTTGTTCTTTGTCATGGAAGTATTTCACTTCTCCATCAAACTTGAAAGAGAGTTTTGCAGGGTATAATAGTTGGCTGGAATTTGTTTTCATGTAGGACTTGAAGAACTCTGCTCTGTGCTCTCCTTGTCTTCATGGTTTGTGTAGAGAAGTCGGCTGTAATTCTGATGGGTTTTCCTTTGAATGTGATCTGCTTCTTCTCTCTAGCAGTTTTCAGTATATTATTCTTGTGTTGGATTTCTGGGATCTTGACTATTATATATCTCTGTGTGTTTTTCCTTGGGTTGAAGTTATTTGGTGTTCCATATGCTTCGTTTACCTGAATGTTGGATTGTTTCATAATGTTTTGGAACTTTTCTGTGATTTCTTCTCCCCAAATTCTTTTTATTTCATTTGTATTGACTCCTTCATTCTCATTGATAACAATTATTCTCACATTGTTCATCCTAGCATCATCTTGCAGGTGATGGATTATTTTCTCGTTGTTTTTAAGAGATCCTGTCTCACCTTTTCACTAGCTGCACTGGCCTGTTCAAGATCTGAAACTCTGTCTTCACTTTCACTCATATGCTTTTGTAGACTCATGATTCATATTTTTAGTTCTTCTATATCTCTTTGACTGTGTTTCATGTGTTCTATTTCTTTTCTGTATTGCTCATTCAAGGAATCCATCATATTTCTGATCTCCTCTATTTTTTTTTAATCTATGCCTTCTTTAGAGGTAGTTATTAATTCTTTTTCTGCAGAGTTTCTTACAAGTTGGCTTCCCTCTGCATATTTCTGGATGTATTTCTGTATTTCAGATGCTATATTTTCAATGAATTCTTTGTTTTTCAAGGAGATCTTTTTTGATTTCAGAACTTATTTCTTCTTTGAGTTCCTCATGACCTTTCTGATGTTGCTTCTTTGCTTCAGACTGTTAATTCATATGTTTCGGCTGGAATAGTGCTATCTGTACTTGTTCTGGGTGAGCATTCCATTTCCCCCAGATGTTTCTGGATTTTATTCTTTATTTCAGATGCTATGTATTCAGGTATTTCTTTTTTTATTTCAGGAATTAGTTCTCATCTGAGTTCCTCTATACCTTTCTGCTGTTGTTCCTTTGCTTCCGTATCTGTTAATTCATTCATTTCAGCTCAGCTAGTGTCCTCTGCACTTACTGATGGGCTCGCAGCCTGAGATTGAATTTTTCTCCTTGTCCTTGTCATTTTGTATAGCACTGACCTCTGACCTTTGGTGTAGAGCTTTGGTGCAGCTATAACCTTAGCGTGTAATGAGATTTGGGTGCCAGTCTATTAATTTTGAGATTATCCAGTTATGCATGGCCTGGATCTAGCTGTTGTATTCAATTCCTTTTTGCCGCAGCTCCTGTGGTTCCCTTCTGTTGATTCCTTGGTTATGCGAGCATGAACCGAACTGGGATGCAGAGCGAGTAGTGAAAATTCCCACTATCTTGGCTGACTTTGGGGCGAGGATCCAGAACGTTGCCGAATTCAGCCCTCCTGTGTCAGGTAGGTGGCTCTCTAGGTGGGCGGGCCTGGGCTTTGTTGAGTCCACTGGGCTCCCAAAAGGATAGTGGATGTTCTTCTTCACCGAGCAGGCTGTGCTGGGTCAGCCAAGCTGTGCTGGGTACAGGGTCTCGTGCTGGGACCTGAGAAGGCTGGGATAGGTCCTTCTGGTGCAGCAGTCCCGGAGCCCTCACTCACAGGCCGAACTGTGCTGGGTCTGCGGAGTGGGACCAGGGATCACTGGGAAATGTCCATCCGGTGCGGTAGGCCTGGAGCTCTCACTTCCTGGCCGAACTGCACTGGGTGTGGGCAGAAAATGTTTCTCACTTGCTATGTACTTAAATGTATCTGTTAAGCTAGCACTTTTTTTTTTTTTTTTTTTTTTTTGATTTTGAAACAACTTCAGCTTTAAAAAACTATATAATGAAGAGTATAAAGAACTGATCCAGAAATTACATTTAACCCTCCCCAAATATCCTAATACTTTTCAACAGGAAAAGAACCTGATTTTGGACCATGTCTTGAACAAATATCATTTAGTGTGGAACAGTCCCAAGGCCTCACTTTCATGACCTCTAGGGTCACAGACAGGGCATTCTGCAGAGTATGTGAGTAGAATCTGTGCACTTGGCTCACATTTCCTCATTTTTCAACTTTTTTCAGGGGGTGGGTTCCAGATATCGTGCTCATGATCTTGTACTTGCTGGGGAGGTACTTAAGTTGCTAAGCTAGTCCCTGGCCAGCTGGCTAGTTTTGTGTTCTAAGATGAAGGCCTGGCCACTGAGTCCTTAGTGCTGCAGAGCGCTGGTTCCAGTGGCCATGCCCCATCCTGCCCACGCCCACCTGAAGCCTCTTCAGCCCCTGATGCTGAAAGCTAGTTCTGAAGCCACACAGAGGATTTTGTCATTAGTCACAGGCCAGCTCTGACTCAAGGATGAAGGAATTGACACCACTCTTTTTCCCCTTTTATTAACTTTACAAAATATTAAGTTTCTGAGCTAGGAGATAGCTCAGTGGTCTAAGAGCCTGCCTGGTAAGCACAAAGTCGCTAGTTCAATTCTGGGTACCACATGTGCTAGTAGCCCAAAACTCTGGGTGCACTGAGCCAGCCCAAAACTGGAAATTGTGCTACACACCTGTAATCTCAGGTGAGGAGGCTGAGACAAAAGGATCACTACAAGTCTGAACTGCTTAGTGAGGCCCTGTATCAAATAAGCAAATAAATATTTTTTTAATTTTAGAAATTATTGTTTCCATGACAATTCAACAACAGTGAATGTATCTGAACTATATACAATTTAGGTATATAGTTTTGATAAGTCAGAACTCAAAGTTTCCTGGCACCTGGTCCAAAGCATTCCCTCCCTTTATTTCCTAAGTAAGCTTCACCAACCCCAATCCCAACCCTGAGCCACATTGTACTCTGGTCTCTATTCACTTCCCCTTGATCCATGTTGGTCTCAGCTCATTCCCTTCTGATGTAAACAAACAAAATTAAACCACAAGGAAGATAAATGATGTCCACCTGCAACCTGGCTGTTCCAGCCCACAATCACCCTCCCTGAAAAAGCCTATGAAGTTTTGTGCCCCCCTTTGTCCCATGCTATTTTGGTTCACTAGATGGCCAGACTGCTTGATGCTCCCAGTAAATCTACTCATGTCAGAATGCCCAGTCTGGTCAATTGTGTGCATTTGTGCCTAATAAATTCAAGCTGGCCTTGAGCTCTGAGATCCTTCTGCCTCAGCCTTACCCTCTATGGGATCTGGTAAATCTGGCCAACAACCATCACCTACATTGAAGCTTTGCTGAGTATCAGCCAGTCACCCCCATTAATAATGAGAGCCTTGGTGAATCCTACCCACTGTAGTTCAGACTTTACCAACACATGCCTCACCACTGTCCCACCACTGTTACGTCTAGGTTGGAGCTTCAAAAATGCCAAAACAGGAGCAAAAGTTAATGTCAGTCCTCCAGCTCAATAAGAATGAATCCAGGAGACAAATACATACAAGGACTTGGAAATCACACACCTGAAATCTCTGAAATGATAGCAACTGAAGTAAACAAACAAATCTACCAGGTTATAGAAGAAATAAGATTTGAAATAATCTCTCAGGTCAAAAAAGAAATAACAACAATAGTGAAAGAATTGCTCAGCACAGCTAAACTAGACACAGATTACAATAATAAAGGAGGGGGCCAGGGAGATGGCTCAGTGGAATAAGCACTTTCCTGGCAGGCACAAGGGCCTGAGTTCAATCCCCAGTTCCACCAAAAAAAAATTAAAAAATTAAAAATAGAGGAGAACAATAAATGATGGAGACACTAAATTAACAATACAGAAAGAATTAGAATGCATGAAACAGATTCAAACATATATCCAGGAAATTAAGAATTCCATTGACAAAAAGAAAGAAAACAAAATTGGGCGAAAGAGATGGCTCAGTAGAATAAGTGCTTCCCTGACAAGCACAAGGGCCTGAGATTAATCCCCGATTCTGCCAAAAAAAAAAAAAAAAAAAAAGAATTCCATTGAAAAATGACAAAACTGCTTGAATGAAACTGAAGATAGACTTTCAGACCTCAAAGACAACATTGTAGCTAATAACCATGAAAGGAAAGGTCTCTCAAAACTAGTGAGGAATCAGGAAGTAAAAACTAAGCAACTACAAAATGATGCAAAGAAAAATAATTATAATAATAACAGTGAAGCATCAAAAGACAGCACAAATGACATAAAAAACTACTTGATGAAGTACTAGCAGAAAATTTTCCAAACATGAGAAATACACCTGAAATACAGATAACTGAGGCATAGAGAACTACAGACAGCCATACACAAAATAAACCTACGCCTAGACAAATAAAAATCAAGATCTCAAAAATTCAGCAAAAGAATAGAATATTAAAATCTGCTAGAGAGAATAAACAGATGTAATGGAAAGTCTATAAGAATTGTGGCCAATTTCTCAACACAAGCCATCAAATCAAGGAGAGCTTAGAGTGAAGTATTTCAAGTCCTAGAAAAAATAACTTCCAACCCAGACTGATGTATCCTGTAAAACTATCTATCAAATTAAATGCCAAAATAAGATCCTTCCATGACAAAGAACAACTGAAGAAATTCATGACCGCCAAACCAATACTACAAAAAGTACTGACAGAGATTCTAGAAAGAGACACAAGTGACCGCAGCTTCAAAAACATCAGAAAGGAAGCATCAAACAGAGTAATTAAAAAGAGGAAAAAGTTACCAAATAGAAAATAACATGAACCAATATGTATCCATTATAACATCAATGTAAATGGCCTCAATTTACCAATCAAAAGAAACACACTAGCACAGCAGAGTAAGAAACAAAATCCAACAATATGCTGCATACAAAAAACACATTTAACTGAAAACAAAATTTACAAGGTAAAAGTAAAAGAATGGAAAACAATTCTTCATGCCACATAAAATCAGAAAAAAAGCAGGAGTTGCTATTCTGATTGCTGACAATATCAACTTAAAATAAAAAATCATTCTAAGAAATAAATATGGTCACTACATACTTGTTAAGAGAAAACTGAAAGAGAAAGTGGTAACACTTGTATACATATGCAACCAATGTAGAAGTACCCACCTACATAAGACAATTTTTAACAGACATAAAACATCAAAGGACCAATAATACAATTGTAATGGGGGATGTTAACATGACACAGTCACAAAAGATAAATCAACTAAGCAAAACATTAACAAAGAAATAACAGAACTAAACTATACCTGTGAAGAAATTGATTTGATAGAACTTTAAAAATGTTTCACCCCCAACAACAGAATACACATTTTTCTCAGCTGCACATAGGCAGTTCTCCAGAATAGACCATCTACTAACACACAGAGCATTCCTAAGTAAATGCAAAGGAATCAAAATTATCCCATGTATATTATCTGATCACAGTGCAATGAAACTGGAAAGTATCAACATAAACACATGGAAATTAAATTACAACCTCCTAATAAAACCAGTGGGTCACAGATGAAATTAAAGAAGAAATTAAAAAATATTTACAGTCAAATGAAAATGCAGATATAACTTACCAAAAATTGTCAGATGTAATGAAAGCTATCTTAAGAGAAAATTTTATAGCAGTAAATTCTCACATTAGGAGAACAGAACAAGCTCAAACTATCTTCTGCTGCACCTCAAGCTTCTAAAAAAGAAAAGTAAGTCAAGCCCAAAGAAGGCAAGAAATTATAGAGATTACAGCAGAAATTAACGAAATGGAGATGAAGAAAATAATACAAAGAATAAATGAATCAAGCAGTTGGTTTTCTGAAATAAAAAATAAAATTGATAAACCCATAGACAACCTAATCAGAAAGAGGGGGAAAAAACCCAAATTCATGCAATAAGGAATAAAAAAAGCAAAATCACCATAGACTCTAGAGAAATTCAGAAGATCATCAATACTAATTTCCAAAATCTTTATTTGAAAACACAAGAGGAAATAGTTTCCTAAACACATGAAATGCCAAAACTGTGTCAAGAAGATATACAAACTCTGATAAACCCAGTAATAGGAAACAAAACTGAAAATATAATTAAAAAAAAAAAAAACTAACAACAAAGAAAAGGTCAGATCCCAATGGATTCACAGTGGAATTCTGTAAGATATTTAGAGAAAATTTAATGTCAGCTTTTCTCAGACTCTTCAATGAAACTGAAATGTAAACAATTCTACTAAACCCATTCCTGGATTCAAGTAATACTCTGATTCCAAAACCAGAGCAAGATCCAACTTAAAAAAGAGAACTATGGGTCAATCTCTCTAATGAATGTAAGTGCAAAAATACTCAATAAATTACTAGCAAACAGATTATACATTATGACCAAGTGTGATTCATCCCATAAATGCAGGGATGGTTCACCATATGCAAATCCATAACTGTAATATACCCATCAATAGAGGTAAGAACAAAACCACATGATGATCTCAATAGATGCAGAAAAAGCTTTTGACAAAATCAAACACCCATTTATGATAAAAAAAACACTTACAAAGAATCAGAATAGATGGTTTATATCTTGACCTGATCAAATCCATCTATGAGAAACCAATAGCCAACATCATAGTAAATGGGCAAAAACTTATATTTTTCTCTTTAAAATCAGGACAAGACAAGGATGTCCACTACTATTCAATACCATTCAATATTGTTCTGGAAATATTAGCCAGAGCAATTAAATAAGAGAGAAAAATAATAGGAATAAGGTTTGGAAAAGAAATGAAATTATCATTATTTGCAGGTGATATGATACTTTATATAGAGGACCCCAAAAACTCCACCAAGAGTCTTGGAGATTTAATCACCAAATTCAGTAACATAGCAGGACACAAAGTTGACATCCAAAAATCAGTAGCATTTTTGTGCACAAACAGTGAATGCACTCAGAGAGAAATTAGGGAAACTACACCTTTCCCAATAACATCAGTCAACAACTTCTGACATTGTCAGTCCCACAGATAACCCACTACTATTATGGACTACTGGACTATATTGGATTATTTTGCTGAATTCACGCACCTACAATATTTATATGGCAATGAAATACCCATCTCTGACAAAAATAAACAAAAAAAGGGAATACAAATGAAGAACCATTTTGTATCTATAAATACAAAATAGTTAGGATAGACATACAGTGACTCTCTCTTAATTCAATAAGAATAAAAATTCATACTAATAGTTTTGGACAGGATATTATGTCTGCATCTTGTACTATGAAAAGCCACTATAAATACAACAATCTGCAATGTATTAATTACTGAAACTGTTCTATTAATTAGTTTTGAAACTGTCTCATTGGTATTTATTTCTCAATAAAAATAATTTAAAAAAGAAATACTTAGGAATCAATCTCACAAAGGAAGTAAAAGATTTATACAGTGGAAATTATGGTACTCTGAGAAAAGAGATTAAAGAGAATTTAAGAAAGTGGAAAGATACCCCTGCTCCTGAATAGGAAGAAGGAATATTGTGAAAACAGCAATATTCCCAAAATTGTTATACAGATTCAATGTAATGCCAATTAAAGTACCATTAGTATTCCTCACAGATCTAGAGAAAACTTACCTCAAATTTATTTGGAACCAAAAGATATGCAGAGTATGAAAAGCAATCCTGAGAAGCAAAGACAAGGCAGGAGGTATCACAATCCCTACCTGAAATTATACCATAAAGCTACTGTGATAAAATCAGCATGACACTGGCATAGAGACAGACCTGAGGATCAGTGGAACAGATTAGACATTGCAGACACAGCTGAAAACATATACAGCCACCTTTTGTTTGATAAAGAGGACAACCATGTACACTGGAAGAGCCTCTTTAATAAATGGTGCTTTAAAAAATACTGGCTTTCCACATGCCAAAGGCTAAAATTAGACCCGTTTCTATCACCATGCACTAAACTACAGTCAGAATGAATCAAAGATTTAAATATTAAGACAGAAACACTAAATCTTCTAGAGCAAAATATATGTAGAAATCTTCAAGATATAGAGGTAGATAGTTCATGAACAAAAAACAAACTGCACAGGATATACTTCAAAGAATCAACTGGGATCTCAACTTTTTAAAGTTTCTGCACTTCAAAGCAAATCTCAAACAGAGTGAAAAGAAAACTCACGAACTGGAAAATAAATATAGCCCACTGTCCCTCCAACTAAAGTCTTTTATCTAGAACATATAAAGAATTTAAAAAGATCAGGCTCCCTAAATTGAAAGATGCAGTCCAAAAGTGGGCATTGGAGATGAATCTACACTTTTCAGATGAAAACCTACAAATGGCAATTAAATATATGAAAAATGTTCAACATCATTGCTCATTAAAGAAATGCAAATTAAAAACACTGAGATTTCATCTTACCCCAGAAAGAATGGCTAATACCAATAAATCAGCCAATAAGAAATGCTGGAGGGGCTGTGGAGAAAAAGGAACCCTTCTCCACTGTTCATGGGAGTTCTGACTGGTACAACTGCTCTGGAAATCAGTAGATTCCTTTAAAAACTAGGATTGGAATTCTCATTCAACTGTGCTACTATCCTCCTTAGCATTTTTCCAAAAGACCTGAAAACATCATGCCACAGAAATATATGTGCACCCATGTTTATAGCAGCAAGATTTGTAATGGCTAAATTCTGGAAACCACCTAGATGCCCATCAACTGAAGAATGAATAAAGATGCGGTATTTTTACACAATGGAGTATTATGTAGTTGTAAAATAGAATAAATTCGAGTATTTTGTCAGTAAATGGAGGCAATTAAAGATCATACGCTTAAGTGAAGTAAATCAGACTCACATGTGCAAGCATTATATTGTCTCCTCAGTTTGAGACCCTAAAAGAGAAAATGGAATCTGAAGGGTACAATAGACACTGGGAAAAGGGAATTAGCTTATTCAAAAGGAAAGAGTTACTGAGTTGAAGAGGACAGGTGGAGTGGAGAAAAGAGATACATCTACCTACCTATGTAGGCAGGATGACTTGGACAACTGTATTGTGGATTTCTGCTGGTCTACAGAATGGAGCTGATAATTTTTAATTTGTTTTGTCTCCTTTTCTCAATTGTTTCTCTTAATTTCTTATATTGATGTATTTCTTTTTTCTTTCTGCCAATTTTATATGCATGTATCTGGTAATATGAATAATTGGTTGGAAGACAACACTATGCATTATAACCAATATTGTGAAATTCATATTATTTTGTTAAGTAAAATTCTGTATCATTGTACATTTTATGTCTAAACATTATTTTTTACTCTCTTTAAAAATTAAAAATAAGGTGAAGAAAGAGGAGTGTGCTAATCAATCTGGGCTATACTAACAAAGTTTCTTAGGCTACATAATTTATAAATAGTAGAAACTTATTCCTTGCAGTATCAGAAGGTGAGAAGTCCCAAATAATATCACTAGTAAGGTCAGTATCTAGTGAAGATCCATCCTTCTTCAAAGACCATGGCTTGTTGCTTTGTCCTCACATGTCAGAAGAGGAGAATGCTGTGTCCCTACCTGGTAGAAGGGGGGAAAGGACTAAAGTGACCCCTTTACTCTTTTTTACAAGAATTACTAGCACCTGGCCTTGGAGATAGCTCAGTAGTCTCAGTGCCTGCCTGGCAAGCACAAGGACCCAGTTTCAATCCTTGGTATTGCATGATGTGCTGGCCCCAGGCTGAGTCAGCCATTGAACTGGGCATGGTGGTGCATGCTTGCAGTCCCAGCTCTGAGGAGGCTGAGATAGGAGGACCACTGAGTCTGAACTTCATAGGGGGACCCTGTACTCAATTAAAATAAAGAATGTAAAAGAATAACTAGTACCATTAAAGAGTGGAATGCTCATGATGTCACCATACCTCTTACTACTTCACACTGGACTATTACATTCCAGCATAGGAAAGTTTGGAAGGACACCTGCATTTGAAACATGGCAAGAGGTAAAGAGACTGGCTTCATATTTAGAGAATAAGAAGTCACCATAGTATAAGGGCAGCAGACTAGTGTCATTCCCATAAATTTTACCTAGAAGCACTCTATATATGATAAGTGATGAGAAATGTTTGGAAGTGGCAAAGATGTCTGTCACCATTTGTGCTGTACCTAGCAAGCCCCCACAGGCTCAAGTGCTACATAAAGACTCAATACTCAGCTTGGCACCACTGAGAGATAGTGAAAACTTTAAGAAATGGGGCCTACTGTGACATTTTAGGTTACACCAAACATGACTTTGAAAGGGTGTGGAATGCCAGTGTCATTCTTTTTCTCTGTTTTCCAGCAGCCTTGAAGTGAGACACTTGCTCCACCTTATGCTCCTAGTCATGCTGTTCTGTCTTTTTCCAAGCCCAAAACATGAGGGCTTACTAACCATGATTGAAACTATGAGCCAAAATAAGCCTTTGTTTTTTTAAAAATGTATCATTGTATGTATGTTATAGTAATGGAAAGCTGACTAACACGATCTGGTGAGAAGTATGATTAGAGTTTGAACTCCTGTAGCAAGATTGGCAACTGTGTGCAATGAAGAAGAGGAAAGTTCAAGATTTTAAGACATCTAGTGCAATATTGGTACCACTATTAAGAACAAATGAGGGGCTGGGGAAATAGCTCAGTAAATAAGTGCTTGCCTGGCAAGTGCAAGGTCCTAAGTTCAATCCCCAGTAC
>PVKA01053563.1:0-11168 GCA_004027165.1 Ctenomys sociabilis | reverse complement strand
TATTAACTTGTTAGTCTGATCCTATATGCTCATTATCATTGAACTTTCACCTATATAATGAATTTATACTATTTATTTTCCATTTATCAGACTCATAGTATTATGTTGACAATAAATATGCAGAGAACAAGATAGGTTTGATTTTGATGAAGTTATCAGGGGAGAAAATAATGAATATTTAGTATTCATATTTTATATGGTATTAGAATGAATTTGAGCAGGGTAAATCTTGAAAATTTAAGTAATTTGTGTGTTTTTTAGGCAAGGCTTGTTATGATCCCTTCACGTGCTCTTTCACTACTCAGATATCTCACACATTATCAGATTCTAAAGTATAATTTAATTTAAATCTTGATTTTTAATAACATAAAGCAACATATTTAAATTTTGATGGAACTGGTGAATATTTTATTTCCTACATTTAAAGCTGTCTTGAATGATGATAATGCACCATCCAATTTTTCTCTTAGTCTTCTTTTTAACAGTTAAATACTATGTCTCACAGATTTATTCAGTTTGAACTTTTAAAAGTTTCTGTGATTCATTCCTTCTTCTTAGAATAATTTAGTTCAAATATGTTATATGCATATTATTAATTTTCAGCCTAAGTAGTGCTGATAGAGCTATAAGTTATGGGACTGAATACTACAAAATATAATAAAATATCAATAGTTAAAATTTTTTATTTTTATTAATTTTATTGAGAAACAAATAGTAATGAGACAGTTTCAAAACAGATTAGTAAGACAGTTTCAGTGATTAATACTTTGCACATTGTTGTCTTCATAGTGGTTATTCATAGTACAAGATGCAGACATGATATCCTTTCCAAACACTATTTGTGCAAATTTTTCTTCTCATTGAATTAAGAGGAAGTAGCTATATACCTATCTTACAAAATGGTCCTTCATGTGTATCCCTTTTTTTTTTGTTTAGTTTTGTCAGATATGGGTATCCCATTGACATTTAAATATTATAAGTGCATGAATTCAGCAAAATAACCCAATATAATCCATTAGTCCATAATAGCAGTGGATTATCACTGCTAGTAGGACAATCAATGTCAGAAGTTGTTTACTTGAGTCTTTTGCAGCTCAGCATATTAATATGGCTTTTCTTTTTATACCTCATTTTTATACTTTTCTCCTGGATAGTCAAGACCAAGATAAAGCAAGACCTATATAACAAGAATGCGACTTTTTTATGTGACAAAGTCAGTCAAATCCCCTCAGGATTTATCCTGAAACACTTTAATGCAGTTTGTAGATCCTTTGTCAACCATGTGGATGTCATGGCCATTGCTTGACCAATTAGCTCTCTGTGAGAGAATGTCTTCTCTTTAGGTGACTCTCCTTAGGCACACTCTACATCATCGATCACTTTCCTCTGTGGCTCCATAATCTCCTTGATCATATAATTTGGGATGCAACTGATTTGCATAACATTATAGTACAGGTTCTTCTATGTCCTAAGTCCTCATTGACCTTGAAAGGCTAGCCAAAATGTTGGCTGTCCTTGAATGGTTAACATCTTTCTTTTTTCTTTCTTTCTTTCTTTCTTTCTTTCTTTCTTTCTTTCTTTCTTTCTTTCTTTCTTTCTTTCTTTCTCTCTCTCTCTCTCTCTCTCTCTCTCTCTCTCTTTTTCTCTTTCTTTTTCTTTCTCTCTTTCTCTTTCTTTCTTTCTTCTTTCTCTTTCTTTATTTCTTCTCTTTCTTTCTTTCTTTCTTTCTTTCTTTCTTTCTTTCTTTCTTTCTTTCTTTCTTTCTTTCTTTCTTTCTTTGTTTTTTGTGGAACAGGGTATTGAACTAGGACCCATGCGCTTGCCAGGGAAGTGCTTATTTCACTGAGCCATCTCCCTGGCTCTGAATGGTTTGAATGGTTAACATTTTGTGACTACTTTTCCGCAGATTTTGTCCTACTTCATTTTACATTCATTCAAAAACAACTTTGAGGGTTATTTTGCTTTCATGTCCCATTTGAATACAAGAAGGTGGTGACAGAAAATATAAGGAATTTTGTCCCATTTAAAAAGTAATGTATTCAGTTTATCTTATTACTCTATGTATTAAATGAGCTACTGAAGCTACTTAGAAAAATACCCAGCATATTTTAAAGCCACATAAGTGTTTTTTTTTGTGTTTCTCATTTTCCTGACAGAATCATTCACATCCTGCAGGGAAATATAGAATATATCCTGTTCTCAATAGAAGTTTAAATTATGTGTGAGCTAATAAATGTATTAATGGTAGTTACAAAGGCATACTCAAAGTAAATAAAAATACAGTTAACTGCTTTTTCACATAAATAATCAGTTTCCAAAGCAGCTTTTCTTTGGACTTCTTAAGTAAATATGAAGCATGGCATAGGAAATAAGGAAAACTTTGTGACAATCCTTTTTGTAGTTGATCATGCACACCTTTTACTTTAGTAGTTATAAAATTTATAGTACAGTTTGGTTTTCATGATGCACAAAAGGCAACTGAACATCTTAAGTAATTTAACAGTTCCAGTCACTTTCTTTATATTTGTTGGCATCTAAATGAAATCTCCATGGTTTCCTAAACTTGACTGCAAGAGATCTTAGTATATCTAAAATCAGAGGATAAACATAATTCCTGAATTGAATTATCTGTCCTCATAATCACTGTTTTGTGAACCATAGGGAGAGATATATAATCTGTGTTATTTGAAAATTTAAAAAGTATTATGGTGCAAAAGAACTGCATCAGATACGTAGAAAAAGACAAATTCTATTGCTTTCAGGAATTATGTAATGAAAATGACACCTGAATTCAGTACTAGTTGTTTGAAGTGTTTAAGTAACAAAATTATTATTAAGCTGAGATTAACAATGATTACAGTGTAGCCTTGTAAATACAAATGCTTAGAGATTATATGTAATGCTTGAATCAGTGCTAAAAATCCATTTGTTTATTCTGTCTTGTACCTCTCATTAGGTCTCTTCCATGGGTGACAGGGGAACAAGCAATCACTCAGAAACTACTGACTTCATTCTTGTGGGCTTCAGGGTCCGCTTTGAACTGTATATTTTTATTTTCCTGATGTTTCTAGTCATATATGCTGTGATCATTTTAGGCAATGTTGGGATGATGGCCATTATTGCGACTGATCCCCGGCTGAACACACCGATGTATTTCTTCCTAGGCAATCTCTCCTTTATTGATCTCTTTTATTCATCTGTTATTGCACCCAAAGCTATGACCAACTTCTGGTCTAAGAGCAAGTCCATCTCCTTTGCAGGCTGTGTGGCACAGCTTTTTCTCTTTGCATTCTTCATTGTAACAGAGGGATTTCTTTTGGCAGTCATGGCCTATGACCGCTTCATTGCCATCTGTAACCCTCTCCTCTATTCTGTTCAGATGTCAACACGTCTCTGCACTCAGCTGGTGGCTGGTTCTTATTTTTGTGGCTGCATCACCTCAGTTCTTCAGTCTAGTGTGACATTTACTTTATCATTTTGTGCTTCTCGGGCCGTTGACCACTTTTACTGTGATGCTAGACCACTACAAAGATTATCTTGCTCTGACATTTTCATTCACAAAATAGTATCTTTTACATTATCTTGTATCATCATTTTGCCTACTGTCATAGTTATTATTGTTTCATACATATACATTGTGTCCACAGTTCTAAAGGTACGCTCCACTGAGGGACGTAAGAAAGCCTTCTCCACTTGCAGCTCTCACCTTGGAGTTGTGAGTGTGCTGTATGGTGCTGTCTTTTTTATGTATCTCACCCCAGACAGATTTCCTGAACTTAGCAAAGTGGCATCCTTATGTTATTCTCTAGTCACACCTATGTTGAACCCTTTGATTTATTCTCTGAGAAACAAGGATGTCAAAGAGGCTCTAAAAAAGCTTGTAGACAGGAAACATACTATTTTGTATTAATTATCTTCCACTACTTGATTGTGGCTCTATATTTTGTTCCTTTTGTTAAACTTTTTCCATGTAACTTACCTCTCTCAAATACTATTTTTCTCTCCCTCTGAGATTAACCCTCAATATCCTGGACAGGGGAGATCTGGGAAACATTTTTAGCAATGACACTTCATATTGGTCTCAAGTAACATTGAGACTTTCACAGAATCAATAAGCATGAATTTTTATTGAAAAGCGTTTTATATTTTAATACATTGCTTAAACAATACTGTATCAAGAGTGCTTTTCTCTCCTACACACTATCATGAATAACCCAGATTATTTTAACATCAAGTATTTTTTCTTATTTTTATTTGTATAAGTATGTTCAAATGTTATTATATTTTACCTTGAACAGATATTTTCTGTGTATTACAGAGAGAAGAAATGAGAATAATAAAAGAGCAATAAGTTGCCATTACTAGGTACATTAATTTGGAAACTTGTATTTCGAAAATTCAGACTGAGCACTATTCTGTGATACTGTCAGGTACTGGACCTTATTACAAAAAGTAATGTGGGAGTGAGGGAACTCCAAATGTTTTTGAGTACTCATTTCCTCATTCCTAGTTTGTATATTTCTCACTTTGGTTTTATAGTATTTATTAATGGGGAATATTTAATGAAGGAACAGGAGCAAAGTAGTAATTGAATTGAGTACAATTCAAAATTTACTGTTCTATGTCTCTGTGTAAACTTATTTCATTATTTTTACTAAATGTTATGTAAATATCCTGGTATCTGATGAGCTGAGGGCTAAATTATTTTGTCCTTTGGAAGACTACAATTTTGTTAGACAGTTAGTTTTTTGGATAACTAAAACCCAGAAGGTTGTGCCAAAGATAGTTTTAGAGATAATAATCTGGGGTTCTTGAAAGAAGATGGTTGGTAATTTGGAAAACCTATTTGGATAAATAATTTATAAGATAAATTTAAAGGGAATAAAGTTGGAGTAAAGGAAGTTGTTGCAGTCATTCATGTCATTTTTGTGGGTTTACTTGTAAAATATGTCATATTAGTGAGAAAAAGCCATTGTGATCAATGTAGGTAGTAGATATCTACATGCATAAAAAATAACCATGTAATAAGAAAAGACTGTACAAAAGGACATGTCTTCTAATTTTTATGGTATGAACAGATGAAAAGTAAGTAATTTCTGAGAAAACTAATATAAGTAGGACTCTCTAACTTGAAAAAGAATGTGTTTAACAATACTGCCATCTTTAGGAATAAGGCAAGAAAGTAAGGAAATAAAAACAAATAATAAATAAATAAAGAAAATAAAGTGAAATATATCTTTTTACAATTTGTGTGTTGGAGCCTCAACCCTTGTACATTCTTCAAAGACACAGTTGCATGAGTGAGAAGGCCATGTTTGGCTCTAATTCAATGTATTTCATCAAATTATTATACAGTGGTCCTAAAAGAAGGGACTAGGATACACAAAGAAGCACAGGACTTTTCTGCACAGAGTTGAACACATGAAGTGGCAGCCATAGAGCAGCCAACTGTTCACCAACAAGTGAGGTGTCAGAAAATCATCTGTGGTGGCAACCTCCCCTTGGCTTACCAGTCTTCATAATAATAAGAAAATAACTTCTTGTTTATGAAGTACTATGTAATGGCATCCAAAAAACTAGTTATGTAGACCAAGACAGCAGATATAAAATTTTTCATGTTTTTATAGAGGGATCGAAGAGAATAGAGTGCGTGTTCAGTATTTTTGGCTTTTGAAAGAATTCCTGAGTATTGCGTTAAATAGGGGAGAAGCCAGAGGAAAATGATAGACAATGTATAGTGTTCCTAAGGTGAGTCACCTAGACAGAAAACTTCTCTCAGGCTTTCGCAGAGAACAAATTGGCTAAGCAGTGGCTGTGACTCATCCACATGGCTGACACTGACAAAAGGCCTACAAGGTGATGTACATGGGTAGTATAAATCCTGAGGGCATTTGACTGACCTTGTCAGACACAAAAGTTTTATTTTTAGTTATATAGGTTTTGCTTTAACTTTGTCTTAACCATCCAGCAGAAAAGTGTAACCACCTGGTATAAAATGTAAAGGTATATTGATATGCTAGGCTGTAAAAGGCTCAAGTCAACAACTCCAGACATTACCTAGTTGTGCTGATAACCCACTACTATTATGAATTATTGGACTATATTGGGTTATTTTGCTGAATTGAAGTACCTACAGTCTTTAAACTGGTTTCAAGTATGAAAAGGTCCTTTAACAACTTCTCCAAATACAGCTTCTTTAAGTGCAGTGGCACATTCATCCCTGAAAAAGCAAAATGAAAAAAGGGGATATGTTGAGAGCCACAAAGCTAGGAAATTGATCAAGTATATGTAGGTAGGGCTTGACCCAGTGCCTAGAGCAAACAAGCTACCTCAGTCCTGAGATGAACATCCTGTCTGTTTAAGAGCTAGCAGCTGCTAGGCAACCTAGTGCCATACATTACTAGCTTCACAAAAGCATAAATAAAGGATTGTTTTTGTGAAAAAAAGAGAAAGAAAAAATACATATGTATACACAAGAGAGTTAGGATAGATATACAGCTACTTTCTCTTAGTTCACTGAGAATAAAAGTTTGTACTAATATTTAGACAAGATATCATGCCTATATTTTTTCCTCTGAATAACTACTATGAAGACAACAATATGCAATGCATTAATTACTATAAATGTCCTACCTGTTTTAAAACTGTTTCATTGCTGTTTTGTCTTTTTTCTCATTAAAATGAATAAAAATTTAAAAATAAAAAAATAGGGGAGAAGCATACTTTGACCAATGATTACTGAGACTGAGAAAGGAAAGGGAAGCTTGGTGCTCTAACTAAAGATCTTGTACTATTTTAAACAGACACACATAGAACAAGTCATTACAAGTGCTTGTTAAAAATTTGGTAAGCCTCTCAGAAACCATATGTATGGGCCCATGTACAATTTATCTCCAAAAGTTTCAGAAGCCTTTTTGAATCTATAGATAGGATAATTCATGAGAATTATTCTCTTTACAATGCCCAGTCTGTGAAGACTGTGAGAGGTGCATAGATTCCAGTACAAAATTATAGGGCACACAAAAAGAAGAGAAATAAGGGAAAAAACCATAGAAAAAAGTAAGTGTCTTGATACTGGAAAAAAAAATGTAGCATATATGAAGTATAACAAAATAAGAAATTTAGTACTGTAGAATACAATAATTGAAATTTATTTTATTTGTTTATTTATTTATTTATTTTTTACAATAATTGAAATTTAAAAAATCAATAGAGGAATTCAAAAGTGGATTCATCAGGTAAAAGAAAGAATAAGTAAACTATGAGATAGAGCACTTGAAATTATACAGTAAGAAAAATAAAAAGAAAGAAAAGGAAAGAAAGATTGAAAAACTTTGAAAATTACTTAAGAGGCTTATGGAATAGTATTAACTGGAAAAATATGTTACTGAGAATCAAGAAGAAAAATAGGGTAACAAATGAGCAGATAGTTCATATAATTAAGAATAGATGAGGTCATAATTTGGGGTAATGAACAGAAATTTCTATTCAAGAACCTAGTAGATTTCAACTAGGTTGAATGTATGCTTATCTCCAAGAAATACACACTGAAAGAAATCTAATAAAATTTTCAAAATTTGAAGGCTGTAAGAATAAAGTAAGTCATTACATATCAGAAAACTGTCACTGAATTTCATATTAGAAATCTTACAGACTAGAAGGGAATGAGACAATATAGTCAAAATGCTAAAAGAAAAAAACAAAAGAATCCTATGTTTGGAAATCTCTCCTTCATACAACGAAAGAGAAACAAAGTGTTTCCAAGATGACCAAAAGCTAAGAGAGCCCATCATCACTACACTTGTCTTATAAGAAGTTCTAAAGAGAGCCCTTCAAATAGAAATAAAAGAACACTAAACATTAATACAGCAGCATATGTCAGTATAAAACTGTCTGTCTAAATATATAGACAATATAAAATACTGTAATACTTTATTTATTTTTATTTTATTTTATTTTTGCAGAACTGGGGATTGAATTCAGGCCCTTGCACTTGCCGGGGAAGTGCTTATTCCATTGAGCCATCTCCCTGGCCCTGTAATACTTTAATAATGCTACAAAAAATAATTTCTGTCGACACATAAGTTAACAGCCAAAAGCATAAAATATCTCCAACAATAAATTGAGTAAATGGATAGACAACAGAAGAAAAATTTAAGTTGTAAAATCAATAATAAAATGTTTATGTGATGGGGAGTAAAAATATTTTCATGTAATTAAAGCTATCAGCTAAAGTAGATTATTAAGACTATAGAATATAAATTCTTTTGGATACACACACGCACAAACACAGAGTTTTAGAAGACAAAAAGTGAAAAAAAAAGACATATGAATTTAAAAATAATAAAACACAGAAGACAACAAAAGAGACAAGATGAAATTACTACGTGAAATAAAACACCAAAATAACAATAGCTAAGTGTTTTTCTATCAATAATTATGCTAATTTTATAAATGTCTAAACTACTCAATAAAAACAGAATAGCTACAAAGTTAAAAACACAGCCATGCAAATGAAGAAATTCAATATCACACTATTTGCTGTTCATAAGACACTTAGGTCAAACCTGCTAGCCAGCCTGGACCAGCTCATCCACTTTGGTGGGGTGCAGGTAGAAGGAGGTAGGCCCAGAATCCAGATCTGAACCAGGCCAAGCAGGTTGAGTTAGAGTTTATGAAAACAAGCCTGTTAAGCTGAGGCACACTGCTAGGCCCAGAGGGGACCAGGCTAAAGCCCAGACCTATGGGAGACTCCTCATGGTACAGAGGTGGCAGGGAGTAACTGGGGTGAGTTAGTCTGTCTGGAAGACTCCAAGTAAGGAAGGGGAGGTACATAGACAGAACTCAGGGGAATTAACTTCAATACAGATTCTCAATTTAAATTCTGCCTTTTTATATAGCTATAATGTTTACTCCTGTGGTCTAAAGAACAAATCTGTTAGTTACAAAGTTTATCAACTACTAAATTTCACCAGCTGTTATTAGTTTTTCTAATTGTACTACTATAGTAGAAAGCATATCTTCCTCGGCTAAATGTTCTCCCTTGGATAATAGTATTGGGAGCTGCTTGGTAGTAATTTTCCAAAGCCTTACAACAAAAGATGGAGGACAGTGCCAAATGGAAACTGGTATCTAGTTTCAGTCACTAGAGAAGGCAAAGTCCTGAGACACACAAAGTAAGAATCTCTGAAAGATACCTAAAGAACAGATTCTTTTAGAGATGTTCTGATTGCAGTGATACAGATACATACTATGAAACTTTTACAAGAAATTATCACAGAAATCAAAATAAAGAGTTATCTCTGAAATAGAGAATGATAAAAAGAAAGCATAGTGCAGTCTCATGACCCGAGCCCATGCTGAACAAACCCAGGAGGCAGCAGCATAGAAGAAATCAGAAGTCACATACAAGAAATCTCTGAAATAATGGCATCGAAGTTAAGAAACAACTACAAAAGGGCATAGAGAAAATAAGATCAGAAATGAAATCAGAAATAATCTCCTGGGATAAAAGGAAATAACTATAACGAAAGAATTAATCAATGGCTCTAAAGAAGACTTTGAAAAAATATAGAGAATACAAAAAATGATGGAAACCTTGAATGAGCAATCTAAGAATTCATGAAGCAGATTCAAAGAGCAATAAAGGAAATTAAAACTCCATTAAAAGTTGACAAAACTATTTGAATGAAAGTGTTTTTTTTTTTTTTTGGTGGAGCTGGGGATTGAACTCACATCCTGGAACTCGCCAGGGAAGCACTTCTTCCACTGAGCCATCTCCCCGGCCCTTATTTGAATGAAAGTGAAGATAGACTTTCAGGCCCTGAAGATACTGTTGAAGCTAGTGAAAAGGTAATGAAACAGCTCTTAAAAACAACTAGAATCCAGGAAACAATAATTTAACAGCTGCAAGACCATGCAAAGATGAACAACATGAGACAAATATGCATCAATGAGAAGCCAACACAAAAGACATAAAAAGAACACAGGCAGCAGTTGACCAAACCAACCTTACACATAATATGAAAAGGCATTTTAGAAACAGATCAGAATGACCATAATTCCAAGAATGACAACAAGAAGAATGCACCAAATGGGAAAACAATTAAACACAGGAGAAAAGTAGGAAGCCAACAACAGGAAAACAACACACAAAAAATAAACCCATACATATCAATTATAGCACAATCATAATGGACTCAATTTAGAAATTAAAAATAGATTTGCATAGTGGATTAAGAAACAAAATCCATAAACATGCTGTACACAAGAAATGCTTTTAACCTATAAAGAAATTCATAGGCTTAAAGTCAAATGAAAGACAGGGGTAGTTATCCTGTTTGCAGACAATCTGAACTTCAAACCAAGAATGATCAAACATGATAAGGAAGGTCACTAAACACTGGTTAGGGGTAAAATTCAACAGGAAAAGATAATGGTCATAAGTCTATATGTACCAAATATGGGAGCACCCAACTATATAAAGCAGATTTTATGGAACACAAATATTAGAATTTATCTCCAAAAGAAAGGTCAAAAATGACAAAAAAATCAGCCAAGATGAAGCAGAACTGAACAAAACTTTTGAACAAATGGACTTAGTGGACATTTACAGAGTGTACTACCCAACAACATCCGAGTGCATATTCTTTTCAGCTACACATGGAACTTTCTCTAAAATAGGGCACATACTAATCCATAGATCATATTTATGTAAACAAAAGAAAACAGAAATTATCCCATGCATATTATTTGACCATAGTGCAGTGAAAATGGACATTAATGAAAAAAGAAACCACACAAACCCCATAAACACATGGAAATTAAATAATACCCTCCTCGAAACCAATTGATTATTGATTAAGTTAAAAAGAAATGGTCCAAAGCCGGGTGTGGTGGCGCATGCTTGTAATCCCAGCACTCGGAAGGCTGAGGCAGGAGGATTGTTGTGAGTTCGAGACCAGCCTGAGCTACAAAGTGAGCTTAAAGCCAGCCTGAACTGCATAGTGAGACCCTGTCTCAAAAAAGACAAAAAAGAAAAAAAAAATAAGCCAAGACCTAAGAACAAGTAAAAATTTTTATGTATTTTTTGCCATTTGTTTTAGTAATAAAATCTATTTTATCAGGCACAAACTCTAGTGAATCTGAATATCTTAGTTCTTCCAATA
>PVKA01053562.1:0-11182 GCA_004027165.1 Ctenomys sociabilis | reverse complement strand
CCCCTCCCATTTCCTTCCCCTCCTTCTCCTTTTCCTCCTCCTCCTTCTTTCTCCTTCTCCTCCTTCTCCTCCTCCTCCCTGTTCTCCTCCTGAGCTACTGGCTGGTCTCAGTGTGCTGCCAGCCTCATGGGGCCTTTTCCAACTTGAAAGCAACTGCCTTAGTTCACCTCAAATCATTCTGATATGATAGCTACACCAAAGATTCCAGTGCTCCCTAAACACGGCTCCCCAGAAAGATGGCACCATCCGATGGCTGCTGTGGCATTCCATGCACCATCATCCCCAAGGTGACTTCCCTCTAGTCATGGCCCAGTAAAAAGCTGTGCAACAAATGCCCTCTGACAACATCTGAATTCCCACTGGGAGGGAAGGGTAGTTTTCGTTATTTCTTTAAGATCCTAAACATTTTAGGTGTGATAGATGCACTTTAATGGTCAATATTAGTAATAATTCAAGAGGAAATGGGGGGTTATAGCAGAGTCATTTGCATCATTTGATTCCAGAATAGAAAATGGCAGTGGATGATTATGAGGAGGAGGAGGCAGAAGCCTAGATTCCAGTCCCGGGAGCACAACCCACTGCCTTGGAGAGCTTGAGCATGGCACTTCATACTCTGTGCCTCAGGTGCCAGCTTTTGAATGGGGTCATAATAGCTGCTCTCTGCCTGCAGAATAACTAAGAGAACACAAAAAGGCGCTGAGTGCCTGAACGCTTGGGACCTATGAGGCCCCGCCTCACTGCCGCTGCTTTCAGCCCTGTTGACTAGACTTGCTCAGTGCCTGTACAGCACAGCAGCATCCGGAACGCGTACCGGAGAGTGGAGACCCTGCCAATGACGCAGCATTAATTGTGGGCTCAGATGTGATGCAGGTGATTGCAAATGACCCATTAGGAGAAGACAGGGAGACGCTCTGTCTCTGTCCATTTGCGAGATAACAAATTAGACATCATCCATCAATTTAACTCATAAATATTTAAAGTGTTTTGAGACAGCACCTTTCACCCTGATCCAGGGAACAAAAGAAGACAGGCTTGGGCACAATGCCTATTAGCTTTACTGTCTTGTTGAGATGACCCTGCAGAATGACGGTCCCCTAAGCATGAAAATTTGGGCCCAGAACCTGTTATTTCCCACTAAAACGACAGAATCATCTTTCAGTCACATCTTAACATAAGGATGAAAGGCTTTTCCTATTTGTCTAGCTCAGCAACTCTTCCTCTGGAGCTGAGGAGCTGAGGGCTCTACCAGCTGCCTCTTGAAGAATCAGACCCAAGAATGTCCGTCAGTCCTCAGGTTCCCTACTTGGTTACTAGGTAACTGTTGTTGCTTTCAGCTGTATGAACTATTAAATGCAGAACTGATGAAGTATAAACTGTGGGAATGAAGAACTCTGAACATGTTGGTGTATTGATTGGGGTTCTGCAGAGAACAGAACCAGTAACATATACATTTTCTCACATATATAGATGGAGAGAGAGAGAGAGAGAGAGAGAGAGAGAGAGAGAGAGAGAGAGAGAGAGAGAGAGAGAGATTAGGCCCATAAAGTTCTTTGGCCTGGTAAGTCTGAAATCTGCAAGGCAGTCCAGGTAGATCACAGCCTCCGATTTGTTTTCTGTGCTGCAGTCTTGAGGCCAACTATTTTCTTCAGGAAACTTTATTCTTATGCCATTCAACTGGGTGATGCAACCAACTTTTTAGTTTACTCAGCCTACTGATTTAAAGCTTAATTACACTGGGCCAGGGAGATGGCTCAGTGGAATAAGCACTTCCCTGGCAAGCGTAAGGGCCTGAGTTCAATCCCCAGTTCCACCAAAAAAAAAAAAACCCCAAAAACAAAAAAAGAACAAAATCTTAATTACACTGAAAAAAATATCTTCACAGAAACATTTAGACTCACCCAAATAACTGCACACCATAGCCTTGCCAGAGTGACACATGAGTTAGCTGTCACAGTTGGTGTTCCGAAATATCTGGCCCTCCCATTAGCTTGAAGTGGCTATTTGTCATGAGTGAACCATTCCTATTCTAAGATGAGTGAACTGAGTAGTAGAAAAGATTTGGAAGGGAGGGTCCTTCCCAAGACAATGTTTTATGAAGATGAAATACTAAAGTTCCTGCTCCAGCGCACCATGTCTGGACTGTCCAGAGGGGAGCTGGACTATCTGAGAGGGCATACCATGGGGGCACTAGGTCCATGGAGGATATGCTCTCTGCGTCCACATGTGCCCCTTCACTAGGGAGTCCTTTCTGCCTGACACCCAGTTTTATCAGATTGAAAACTGGAGGAGGAGATGGAGCTCTAGGGAAATAAGTGGTAGGAATGAGGACTCAGGGTAGGAGGGTCTGCCCTCCTCAGCCCGCTCTCCCTTCCCTGCAGTGGAGCATGGGCCAGGGCTGGAGGGTGATTTGGCAGAAGGCTGCCAGCAGAGCAGGAGGCTTGGGACAAAGGCATTCCTGGAAATACTTTGCCTGTTAATGGAAAACTGCCAATCCGCCCCTACCAGATGTTGTACTCTGTGATATCAGGTGGGTTTAGTACTGATTGGTTGGGACTCCTGAGAAAAGTAAACCACCAGGCCAATTGACCTTCAGGCTTTTTTTACCCTTGGCATGGGTCCTGGGAGCTAGCTGAATTGCCAACTTCCCTGCCCACCTTGATCTCTCAGAGATGGACCATAATTTACTCTCTTCATCCCCATGAATATCTTAAACACAAATCACTCAGAGTCATCCCTTCCCATAATGCCCCACAAAGGCTTCCTAGGATGGATAACCAAGGTTAATTTCCTCCTCTTCTTCCTTCACACTTGTACACAGCCCTGGAGACCCTGTGTGCTTTACCTACAATTGTCTACTTTGATAACCCTACTTTCCCTGAAGTTTCTGATGTACTAGGCAGATTTTCTAACTAACCAGGCTATTTGGGTTCCCTCTTTTGTCTACCCTTCATGACCTGCACTCACATCCCCTCATCTTTAAGCTTTCTCTGGTCCACTCACTTACTCTAAGCAGTGCAGAAGCAGGCATCTCATGTGTGACCTTTGCACTAGAATGCCTGTCCACCATTATACTTGTTACATGGTTGGTATTTATTTATTCCTTGGACTGTTTTCACTAACGCACCAAGGGCAGAGATAACAACCTTTCTACCTGCAAGACCTAGCAAGGGACTTGGCATGGACTAGGCACTCATGTCTGGAGAGGCAGAATGACAAGGGTCTTTAGTAAATATTTATTTAGCTGTTCCACTCTGGCCCAGAATGTTATTTCCCAATTGCTCATGGGAAATTTTGAGATGAGGGAATCATGGACTCGAACTACCCTTGCCTGGTCCTACTCAGTGCATAAGGCAGGGAGCCTGGGGAGTGAGGAGGGAGGAGCAAGATGACGAGGAACTGGAGCAACACTGTGGAGAAATGAGGGCCCATGCTGGGGCCTGGCAGCCTAGATAGGGCTGAGGAGATGCAGAGGGGAAGGAGCAGAACCAATCCAAGGACTCAGATTGGAGGGCTGTCTCAGGAGGCCTCTGTTTGAGGCTAGGCTCTTGAGGTGGGCCTCTACAGACCAGACTAAAAGTCAAAATGAAGTCCCTGGCACAAAAGTTTCATGTCATCAAACCAGTCGCTAACTGATTTGAGACACCATGAAAAAGTGATAACCAAATTTATCAAGCAGACTTAGTTCAATTGATGTGACAGAGCTCACCTGCTGTAATACTTTTCAGGAAATACCCTAACTTATGTTGCTGTTTTTCTCTGTTTCTACTTTATTTTTATTTTTATGTTTTTAATTGATACAGATTCTTGCTACACAGTTCAGACTTGTCGTGATGCTCCCTGTCTCAGCCTCCCAGCACTGGGATTGCAGGCATGCACCACTGGGGGCTGGCACAGCATGCAGTCCTGGGGATCAAACCTGTGTCCTTGCACTTTCCAGAGAGGCACTTACATCACCAAGCTATCTCCCTAGCCCTTCTCTGCTTTAAGAGAAAAGAAACTGTGCAATGACCAGCCTACACTTTGCTCTCTGTGTTCTTCAACCTTTTTCCATCTGTGAAACGAAGCTGTCCTTGGCTCATTAGAACATGTTCATTTTATGGAATGCAGTGTTCTTTGATTGCAGAATTGTAAGTAAAACTAATTAAGATCTTTGAACTAGATTTGTTGTTGTTTAAAAGCCTTTTTAAAAATACGTATTTTCTTTTTTCATTTTTGGTGTGAAGAGTTGAGCTCAGGGCCTCACTCACACCTAGCAGAGGCTCTGCTACTGTTGGCTTTACTTATTATTTTGTCTTTTGATATTGGCCTTAAACTGACTCCCCTGTGGAGGGTATCAGTCTGAAAGTTTACAGGTAACCAGACCCTTTCTGAGAGTATCGTCTGGAAATATGGCACAGGGACGCAAAGACCAAGTGAATACTCAGCAGCAAGGGGCTCTTGGATGACTCAGTGTGCTCCATGGAACAAAACGCCTTGGCTCTGAAAGCCTATGGCTTTTACTGGTACCAATCAGGGACCCTGGAGGTGGCTGAGGACTGTGGCACAGAGCACAAGGAGAAGAGGCTTTCTAGCCCCACCGGGTGTGGAGGCCTCCAATTAGCAACGCACAGCTAGCATTGATGTGTGCAGGCTGCCACCTTCACTGCCAGGAGCTCCTGCTTCAGCGCAGCCCGATGCACACAACTCAGTGAGTAGGGTGAAGGGGAGGTCAGGGACAGGCTGTGGTGAGGGCTTTGTGTTTCAAGAAAGAGCAGCATGGTGGTCTCCCACAAGTGTTTCTGAAATATTGCTGTAGATCTGAAGAGTATCAGTGTGTGTGTGTGTGTGTGTGTGTGTGAGAGAGAGAGAGAGAGAGAGAGAGAGAGAGAGAGAGAGACAGAGACAGAGAGAGACAGAGACAGAGACAGAGAGCTTGTGTGTGAGAGACAGAGACAGAGACAGAGACAGAGACAGTGTGTGCAGGACAGGGGTCCCTACTGAACAATTAATTAAAGGCTGCAGCAACTACGAAGAGGAAAGTAGCAGGGAGCTGGGAAACCAAGACTACAGGATTCCAGGCCCCACTGAATCTTCCCATCACCAGCGAGGGCGGCCCATGAACTCGCCTGTGCTGCTGAAGGCACTGGGTCTAAGGAAGTTTAAGGACTTGCTGCAGACAGTACAGCTAGTGAGCGACTGGGTTGTGATTTCCACTGCAGGCATATGTATGCAGTGTGTGCATACACATATGTATTTGTTTTCTCAAATGTGGCTCTCATGATTTTTGCCTGGAAAGGTCCTGAGGAGAGTTTAGAATGTTTTGCTCTAAAATGTACACAATCAACAGGACTTGTTACATGTGGCTAGAGTTCTCCTAATGACCTTTACCAGTTCCCACCCCTGTGCAGTTCCAGGTCCTGTTTTCCCTAATGAGACTGAGCTGGACAGGAAGCAGCCTGTAGCCCTATGGAAGGCAGGAATCAGGGTGAAACCCAGCATTTTTCCCAGTGTGTTTGGTGTGAGTCTCTTTCTCCTTTCTTCCTTCCTTCCTTCCTTCCTTCCTTCCTTCCTTCCTTCCATTCTTCCTTCCTTCCTTCCTTTCATATTGGGGATCGAACTCAAGACCTTGTGCTTGTGCTTGCTAAGCAGGCACTATGCTGCTGAGATATCTCCCTTTTCTGTTTATTTTATTTTATTATTTTATTTTACTTTATTTATTTGCAGTACAGAGTATCAAACTCCTAACCATAAGCTGCTGAGCTATCTCTCTGGACCAAACATACTTGCCTATGTTTGCTATATAGAATATTTACAGTCACTTTAGGGAGCAGGTCAAACACTTAACACATCTCAATTTTTATTACCCTTCTCTGTTCCTCCTCCCCCTCCTTCTATCCTGAGATCCTCCTCCCGTTTTCCAAAGAACTATCTCCCTGTTTCCTACGGTCTTTTATTTTGTAACAGAGTTCACCCAGCAGAGACCATGGCGGCTATGTGGGCAGTGCAGCAAAATGACAGGAAAGAAAAAAAAAAAAAAAAGGCTTTCTATTGTGGACATGAGAAAACCACAGAGAAAGACACGCATAAACCCTTGGGGCCCAAACAGTGGAGGGCAGATGTATTTATATGTGCCTAACGGGGGCAGGACCTTGGGAGGAGAGGTGATGACTTTTGAGGGCTCACTGGAGATCATCCTGGGAAGTAGGTCATCTTGGCGCACCAGATGAAGGGAATGCTGGGAAGAAGAATAGGTAGGTAGTTGGTCTGAGTTCAGGGGCGGCCCTTAGCTCAGTTGGTTAAGTGCCTGCTCATATGAAGGCACTTGAGAGCAGGATACTGCGGTTTGATCCCCAGCTCCATTTGCGTTACCCCACCTGACCTTTAGGCATCCTGAGCCTAGAAAGAAAAGAAGAAAGAAAGGAAGAAAGGAAGAAAGGAAGAAAGGAAGAAAGAAAGAAAGAAAGAAAGAAAGAAAGAAAGAAAGAAAGAAAGAAAGAAAGAAAGAAAGAGCAAGCAAGCAAGGGAAAAAAATGCTTTGGGCAAGGGAGATAGCTCAATAGAATAAGTGCTTCCCTGGCAAGCACAAGGGCCTGAGTTAAATCCCGGGTTCCACCAAAAAAAACAAAAAACCAAAAAAACCCACAACTTTTTCTGGGCTCATTACCACATTATGGAGACACCATGATGATTTAGCCAGTTTCTACATGGGCCAGACCCATCATTTTGCTTTGTAAAAAGTTATTTGTACTTCGCATTTCTCATAGAAGAAAATGTATATCTAAAGCTGCATGCCTGATTTATTTCACCTGATGTAATGATCGTGAGGTGCATCTGCATCAGGCTTCCTCTTCGGGTGGGAGGGAGGGCACGCAGGGAGCCTGTCCCAGGAACCTCAGCTCTGCCGTGCTATCTACCTCCTTCAGGCAGTTAGAAGCACTCCTAACCATGTGTCCCTTAGGCAAATGGTGCTTGGGAGCTCAGGCCCAGCAGCAGCTCTGCTTTCCTTTTCCAATAATCCATATGCTTTGTTTGATCTCCAGAATTCATATTTCAGATTCATTACGGAGTGTCGCTCCTTCAAGCTTCTCCTAAAGGCCTCTTTCTCTATCAGCCTTGGAATCTCCTCACTTCATCTCTGTTGTAAAGAGGGTGAGTTGTCTACTAGAACCTTTAGATTCAGAAGCCACAGATAATGTAGACATTTCCTGCATTTCTGTTGTTAAACCGAAAAGGGTAAAATATAAAAAATGGATAAAATATAAAAAATGTACATTTTTTTGTTCTCTCACTGAGTCCTCCCCTTAAGCTCCAATCTGCTCAGGAATTGGGTATTTTTGAAATTTGACTTTGATGAGTAGAATTAGGATATTATTCAACCAAAGATCACCCAAGACCAAGCCTATCATTAGGGTCCTCTGGGCAGGGGTAGTCATTTCCCAGAACAGCCCAAGTACCAAATGACCTTTGTCCAATGGAATGAAAATAAAACCTTGATTCTTACTGACAAGCTCCTGTTGTTTACTTCATGGTTTTGATCTTAGCTAGTTTCAGTGCCAGAAATGCTCATGTGTTTTTATGTTTCACCCTTGCAGTAGCCTAGCAAAGTCTGTATTCATCATTTATTGTTTCTGATGAGAAACCGAAATATATATAATGTGTTTCTTAATTCTCCTTGAAATGGGTTAGCGTAAACTCTTGAATTTAAGACAATACTATTGAATTCTAGACTTTGTGCTAACTAATTTAAGTATCTATTCTCACATGCCTCGGGTAAATTTGGATTGTTTTCTCATCACCAAGGATTTAGAGCTAAGACACAGCCTCTGCCTTTCCTCTTTGATAAAGACACATGCTAAGGGTCAAATCCAAGTCAGTGGTGTGGAGCTGAAGGTGAAGCATGACTACCTGACTGCACAGCACAAATCCAGGACCCCAACTGATTGGATTTATTGCCACAGGATGCAGAATATATCTCCCTGCTTCCATGTTTTTTTGCTGACACCCAATGGTCCTTAGCTCTGAGAGGATTCCCTTTTATTCATGTTGTTGTCTACCAAAATATTTAACCCAAGCTCAAGTCTCACCTTCTCTGAATTGTTCAAAGGCCTCCCCAGCAGCATTAAACTCTAGTTCTTTTCTTCTGAGTTCCAGAACTGACATTTACTTTGTGATAGATAGAGCAAGTCATCAGTATTTGCGGGGCTTCCCTAAGATGCTGTGAGCTGAGGAAAGGCAGAGGCTGTGTCTTAGCTCTGAATCCTTGGTGATGAGAAAACAATCCAAATTTACCCGAGGCATGTGAGAATAGATATTTAAATTAGTTAGCACAAAGTCTAGAATTCAATAGTATTGTCTTAAATTCTAGAGTTTACGCTAACCCATTTCAAGGAGAATTAAGAAACACATTATATATATATATTATGAATGTCCTCCAGCAAAAGCTTCCAGATTCACACTTTTAGTTGAAAAATGAAGTTTATTACTTATTTTTGAGAGGGAGGAATGCACACATCAGGGAACAGTGCAAGGTCTCATTAGCATGTCAGAAGAGTTACAGAACTTAGACTAGTGATTGGTGATATAGAGAAGGTTCTTGGGAGTAGGGCTTCACCCTGAGTTGGAGGCTGTCCAGAAGTGAGAAAGGTTCTGTGAGTGACATCTTAATAAATTCTCTCAGGCCTGGACTATCTAGACAAAGCTATACTTGGCAGTAAGTAACAGTCATGCATAGTCATCACAGTGGGGATGTTTTGTGTTTGAGAAAGTGTTCATGTTTCAGCTATGCACAAACAGGACTATGGGTGGTTTTGGTTGTGTTTGGACCAACCATGGTCACTGGGGGCTTTGGTGGATTTTGATGTGCTGTGGTTCTGTTCATGGTCGGCAGAACAGTGACATGGCCTGCTTGTGAGTGCAGGCTATCTCCTGCTAGCCTTCTTTCTTAACTGCTAATTTTAAAAGTGTTGAGCAAAATGGAACATATGATATCAGGAGGTAACATTTAAACAAGAATATGAAAAGAAACCCTCTACAGATATACATACTCTCATTAACATAATAGGGGAGAAAGGATAAGCCTAATTTGTTCTAGCTTATTTCTCTACCTGCTTTACAAAAATTCTCTTTTTAAAATCAGACTTATAAAAATACTTACAAAGGGTAGCTAGATATAATCATAAATCCAGAAAAAGAAAAGTTCCATTTGTCAAACAAGTAAATGGAAGGTATTAAACTCAGTGTCCTATCAACCTGTTTTAAAAGCTTTTACTCTGAGATAATTGTGAGCTCACACGCAGTTGTAAGAAATCACATTGCCTGAGTCCAGGGGCACTGTACCAAGTTCCCACTTGAGTGTAGCCTATTATCTTACCAAGCACATTGCCTTAATAAAACTCAGTCCCCTTTTTACTTTGCTTTCAAAGATTGCTGCAGAGTGTTTCCTTACTCCCAATTGGCAGTCCTTAGAGCCAACTGGGCAAAGTGATCCATTAGCATTGAAAACTTTGATAGGAAAGCAAATATTATCAGCTAGGATCTCTCTGCAGTTGCTCTCAGGAAGTGCCCAAGTTTAATTCTCCTGCTTGGTTAGAAACACTTTGTTTACTTGTCAAAGGCATGCCAAGAATTTGGTTGGATCTTGTCATTTTGGATGAACCCTTTCCAGAAGTTGTAATAAATCATGTCATGAAAACTCCCACATAAGACTGGGATGATAACACAGTGGTCTAACCAACTGCCTAGCAAGCTCTAGGACCCAGGTTCAATCCCCAGGACTACATGCATTGCTGGTCTGGAACTGCCATGCCAGCACCTGCCTGAGTTTGAACCATATAGTAAGACCCTGTATAACTAACTAACTAACTAACTAAATAAATAAATAAATAAATGTTTTAGGTCAGGGAGATAGCTCAGTAAAATAAGTGCTTGTCTGGCAAATGCAAGGTCCTGAGTTCAAACCCAGTACCGCAAACAAAACAATAGAATCTCCCACATAAATTCAAAATCAGCATTGTTTTTTATTTGGTGGTCTGTAGGGAGCCCTTTCTGGTCCTTGTATCAGTCCAGGAAGTTTATATTTGTAATCTCATGAATAAATTATTGGAATTCCATCAAGTTAATTCCAATCTACCACTTCCAATGCAAGCCATGGCAAGAATAAAGACAATAAGGCATATTTATAGTTATGGGGAGCCAAAGGGTACTAAGTCCAGCCATAGTGGTGGCTGTTCAGAGCAAAAGCCTGGACCCAGGGCCAAATCTGGGTTTTGTTCTACATGAAGGAGGACTGATTTAAGGATGAATGACTGAGAATTGCAGCAAGTAAGTGAGTGCCATGAGCTGGGCTAGGTAGGAGGCCTGCATTTGACTTTGAAGTATGCAGAAGGAAGGATATGCAGAAAAAGTAATTTGCATTATGCTATTGAGATAGTATCTAATGTTTTGGGGTAGGTGCTTCAGCTCTGATGTGTAATCTTTCAAGCCCCAGGAAGTCATAGCCTCTCTCTCATCTCAAGGCTGGATTCCAGCTGACAGTGTGGATCATTGGCTCTTTGTCCTGCCTTGACCTAACTCATATTAAAGAGCAGCAGGTGTGGATTATCAGGGAAATATGTGTGCCATCTTCAAAGACTACCACCAGCACCTTGGCTGGACCAATATACAGTGCTTAAAGCCAACTAAAGGGATAAGGAAAAGTTCTAGCCAGCTCTGTACCTATCAGTACATTGAAATAAGGTCAGGCACAGCCAAAATGGAGACAGCTGCTCTTCTTTCAAGGAGTCCTCCAGGTGGTCCTCCTCAGTGGTCCACAAAAGCAACAATACAGAGCACACTCCTTTTATAGCTAGCAGCACCTGCTGATGGCCAGGAAAATGAATGCTTGACCCCTGTGGTCCCAAAGGGTATACAACAGAAATGGAAATACAGTGAAGATGACCAGGCAGAAACATTTGTTGATAGATTGGTCTGTGAAAGGTCCTGCCAACATCCACAGAAGGAAAGGATTCTTGATATTTCTGCCATGTTCTCTGTGCTTGGTAACAACAACTCAAGTAATTTGGGTATAAAATGATATTTTCCTGTCCCTGTCTAGGCAATGCTCCATAAACGAAGCAAAACCCAACATATGGTACAAACTTCACATGAGAGAACTTAACTCACCCTTATATGATTATCAAAAAGAATGATCAGCAAACAGTTGTAA
>PVKA01053561.1:0-11181 GCA_004027165.1 Ctenomys sociabilis | reverse complement strand
TTGTGTCATTTCTAATGTTTTTTAATTATTTTTAATCTCTTTAAAAATACAATAAAAATTCCATATGCACATCTTTATCCCCATTATTGAGTACATATCATTTATATCTGGGTATTTTTTTGAATGTATAGAGGTTTTTTATCCTTTTCTTACATCCTTAATTCCATTTAATGTTTGTAAAGTAATATAAAGTGTAAAAAAATTCATGAATGGAAAGACACTAATAAAGTTATTATACTAATTTCTCTATTTCTTCATCTTGCTTTTCAGATTCCTAGTGAAATTCCGTAGATCATATACTAAAATGAGATTAAGTTTTACATACCTGTAAAACTAAGAAAAAAATTATACCCACTGTATTTATATGTTAGGAGAAAATATTTAACTTTCAGTCTTTCTATTGAGCCAATCAGACTGCATAAAAGATTGGGAATTGTGTTATTTTAGAAAATCTTATACAAGATTGTAATGTTATTCTGCACATACACAGAATCTTCTAAATATTTTTAAATGTGTCTGATGGCCCACAGGTGACCCTATCAGTTAAGGTCATGAGACTCAAAAAGAATTACACCTTCCTGCCAGCCTTTCTTATATCAAGCTGTCCTTTGTGGCACTAATTGAAAGGCTTCCGGGCCAGGTGTAAGAGTACTCTGTTTCACCTCACATGCCATGCCTGCAAAATTTATCTTCCTATACACTCTGCCATGACCCCTACCTGCCATCCTGGTTGGCACCAATGAAAGCCTTGGGCACTCTGCCTCTTGGCCTTTTATTCCACTGAGAACAACTGGTCATCCCAGAACCTCTTCAAATACAGAGCTCTCTCTGTCTTTTTTCATCGATATGCCCTGTCAGGTGGGAGACACAAACTCCCCATGGAGATTTCAGTATGTTGAGACTTGATGAATATGAGAGAGTGTCAGTAACAAAGACCTCTCTTATTTTCTTTCCCTGACAGAACATCACACCCACTAACAGAAGTAAATATGCAATCAGGACAAATTCTAGAAAGTAGAAGTAACAGGGACTTTGGCACTGTGGCCTTGGGCCAGAGGTTAGAGGCAAGAAATTTTTACCACTCTTCTGAAATCTTTGATTTTTGCACACCACACTACACTACATCAGGTTTTACTGATCTTTATCCAAGTTTTACCTAGATAAATATAAGTAATCAAAAGAATTTTCATTCATTAACACAATGCTTGTGATTCCAAGGGATGAACACTAAACTCACAGGGATAGATAATGGTGAGGGTATGCAGTTGCCACCTTTCCTGCCTTCTTGAGGGTATTGGGGCTTGGAGGGGTTGAGGCTTCTAGAGAACACAGCACCAAGGCCCCCTTCTTGTTGCCCTGAGTTCCTCTTTCTGCTGTCAGCACTGACTCAGCAACTAAGAGGGAGATCAGGACACTGATGTGGATGATTCCTTCTTGCACAGAGCACTGGCAGTTGGTGGCCAAACTTCCTATGCAGCCCTAGAAGTTGCACAACCACACTAGGAAGACAATAGGACTGTGAATTCTAAAGCCCTCCTCTTATTCCTTTCTTCCTCTCTGAAAAGCTAAAAGTCTGGCAGAAGGACAAACATACAGCAACTGAGCAGACTATCAGGTGAGATGAAGCCACTTTTGCTCCTGTTGGCCTGGATCCTACACTCTGGGGCCAAGGCAGGTGAGTGACTAACCTCAGCCTCAGAGATTGTGGAATTCCATCCCACAGAGTCTGGGGTCACACTGTTATGGTACACCTTAATTTCATATGTTTGTGCATGTTACTTCAACTCTTATTCCTGATTCCTCAACTATTAAATGGAAATAATACTGATAAAAGTGCTTGTGTACATTAATTTATTAATGTACATACAGACAGACTTAGCTCTGGTCCAAGGTAAGTGCTGTATGAGTATACTTTATATTAATTCATTCTGTAGCCCATATATCAAAGTCCAAGAGATATAGATACAGAACTGAAACTTCCATTAGCTCAAATCTAGCTTCTCTCTTTTTTTTTTTTTTTTTTTTTTTTGAGGGGTCGTACCAGGCATTGAACTCAGGACCTTGTGCTTGCCAGGCAAGCACTTATTCCACTGAGCTATCTCCTTGGCCCTAAATCTAGCTTCCTAAACACCAGTCCTATGCTATCCATAAACTAGACCCAAAGAATAATGTAGGAAGTTCATTGAGGAAAAAAGATCAAACTTTAAGGAGAGTTCTTGCTAGATAACAACAGAGCTTCTCTCCTCTATACCTGAAGCTGAGAATAGCCTGGCCTGGAGTAACCATTGTTCTCTTCTTTCAGAAAAGGAGAATGAGGTGAAGTCTGTGGTAGCAATACTTCTGAGAGCATGGAAGCCATCTCCTATCACTCTTACTGTCACTTCCTTTCTCTCCCACATCATCTCTCCTACCCTCCCAACCATCAGACCTCATTAAGCTATGAATATGATGCCCACTATGCTGCCTTTTAAGCAGATAAGTAAGTGTTGAATGCTTCCTTCCAGGGAATATCATTGGAGGACAAGAAGCCAGGCCCCACTCTCACCCCTACATGGCATATCTTCAGATTCAGGCACCAGATGGTCTGAAAAGTTGCGGAGGGTTCCTGGTGAGAGAAGACTTTGTAATGTCAGCAGCTCACTGCTGGGGGAGGTAAGAAACTCAAGTAATCTTCTGGGAAGCAGTAACATAGACCTGGAAGAATTCCTCAGAAAAGTCATTCTGAAAAATATAAAATAAAACTAAATTTTAAAAAGAAGAGTCGGGCCTGTCAGATAGCTCAGCAGATGAAAGTGCCTGCTTAGAGCTTAGGTTTGATCCCTGGCATGCTGTGCCGGCCCCATCTCCAGACTATGCTGAGACAGTGATTGAGACTAGCCATGGTGCAACATGCCTGTAATCCCTGCACTTGGGAGACTAAAAACAGGAGAATCACTATGAGTCTGATCTACATAGTGAGACCATGTACACCCTATAGACCATTTACCAAATAAATAATAAAATAGAAAGAGCCAACTGAAAGCAACACTGGCAGTGAAAGGATAAAAAAGAAACCCAATAAAATTGGGGAAATGGGAGGTAAGAGGTCAGTGTAAATGAGGAGAATAGGAAAACATGATCTGAAAGAACAGGAGATGGAAAGCATGCACAAAAGTTCACAATATGAACCCACACTGCTTTGTAATTTCATTTAGAAGAACGAACATTAAGGTCACCATCCCTCCCCATCCCATCCAGGAATGCTAAGCAGCAGAGATCTGGCCTCAGGGTCCTGTCCTTCTCTGTTCTTTCTCCAGCAATAGTTTTGCCCTTCCTTGAGATGTCTATAGTGCTGCACAGCTGCTGGACCATTGCTCCTGCTGCTTACTTACCTTTAAACCAGCTTTTCCTTTGCAGTGTTATAAATGTCACACTGGGAGCCCACAACATCCAGAGGCGGGAAAGGACCCAGCAGACGATCTCTGTGCGCAGAACCATCCCCCACCCTGAATATGACCCCCAAACTGTCCTGAATGACATCATGTTACTACAGGTACTGCATGACTATCTGGTTCTACAACCTTGCCAGCTCCCTCCTAGTGAGTGCTTCACTGTACTGGGACTATGGAAGAGGAAGAAAGATGGGGCTTCTTGAAAAGTAGCTGGTGAAAACATAAATTGCATACTGCACCAGCAGTCCCTGAGCATTGTTTGGGAGTCCCACTTGAGCAGGAATACCTGTCCTTTTTCTGGCAGCTGAGGAAAAGAATCAGGCAGAATCGGGCTGTGAGACCAGTGGCCCTGCCTAATGCTGGAAGAAAGCTGCATCCTGGGGCCATATGCACAGTGGCTGGCTGGGGAAAGGTCAGCCTGAACAGGAGGACAGACAGACTGCAGGAAGTGCAGCTGAGAGTGCAGAGTGATCGGAAGTGCAGTCGTCGCTTCAGAAGCTACAGAAGCCAGACAGAGATTTGTGTTGGGGACCCTAGACAAAGGAAGATTGCCTTCAAGGTAAGCATATGAGTATTTGTTGGTATTTTCTGGGACAGGGTGGCCTCTGCAGAGATGGGACAGTGGGAACAGACTCTATCCCCATAGTCTCATCCAGGGGACTAAACACACCAACCCAATGTGGGGTGGGAATCTTTTTCCTATCCATTCAGTAACTGGAGGAATGGAAGGAAGACCCACATAAAACACATACATATGAGGACAGCATCTTCCTGGAGAAGGTGAAGACAAAGTATGAAGCCAGACACTACACTTCTGAACTCCCACCAATCTACTATCTCACATACACACCAGCCCTTGAAGAAGCCCATGCACCCTGCCTTCTCTGAAAGAGGTAGATTTAGGATAGCAGGAGCAGAAAGATCTCACTTAGTGTCCTGTCTTCTCTTTACCTACAGGGAGATTCTGGTGGCCCCCTAATATGTAACAGTGTGGCTCAAGGCATTGTCTCCTATGGAGACAGCCAAGGAATTCCTCCAGAAGTCTTTACTAGGATTGTAAGCTATCAGTCATGGATACAGAGAACAATGAGACGCTTCAAACAGCTGGATCAGATTGAAGATTCCCCAACCCTGTGACTGACAGTAAAATTCTCTGGGGCACAGACCAGCTGCAGGAGATTGCCAGCACCCTAATAAATGTTCCAGCCAGAGTGCAAATATTTGTTCATTAAACATCATTCAATATTATCTCAGATGGTTTGAATTGCTGTAATAGAACATTGCCTTATAAGCAGTAGAAATTTATGATTATCTATTCTGAGGAAGGGAGAGAACCTTAATAAGGGTTCCTTGAGCCTAAAAAAATAGCTAAGACATGTGGACATGTGGAAAGAATGTCAGAGAGGATAGGACTGTGTCTTCCTTTGAGCAAGCAATGTATATCATCCTTGCAATAGGGTTAGTGATATATGTCAACCTTACAATAAGATATAGGCCAAGAGTATGGGGTAATTTAACGGCTGCACTTGTCATAGAAAGGAATATTATAGCTGTTTTGTTGTACTTTTTCTGAAGCATTCTGCTTTGAAGCAAAGTGACTCTGATGTAAAAACCAATTGGAGTAGCTAATGAAGGTTAGAGTAGCCTCTCCCTGGATGCTTCCTGCTCCAAATTTTCACCCTGACAGATCACAAAGGCAATTCTTTAACATCTAGGTAGTGGCTTCTTCTTCCATATCTGCTTCTGACAGGAAGTGAATAACAAATGAAAGGGGCCTCAAATGAATTTATGTATGTTTTAGAGGTTGTGGGCCTATGAAATGGCTGGGTGGCATACTCACGGGCTGAAAACCCAATGCACTCTTTGTGAAGATTCTGGGATCCTTATCCACTCATTATTTGGAGATTAGGGGCCAGGAGATGGCTCAGTGGAATAAGCCCTTCTGTGGCAAGCATTATTTGGAGATTAACTTTTTGGAGCCTGGAAAGCACAAATTTTACCAAGAGGTTAAAAAGTCAAGCCCAAAAGGAAAAAGAAATTGGATGGCCACAAATGGCCCTAGAAAGAGGAGGAACATGGTAAGCACAGTGTCTTAGTTAATTTTCTGGTTGCTGAACCAAAATACTCAACAACCAAAGTTAAGGCAGGAAGGGTTTATTAAACTCACAGTCTGTGGAGGCTTCAGTCCATAACCAACTAGCTCCAAGGCAGAGTGGCTTGGCAGACAAGCATCATAAAGAAGAAACACCTTATGGTGGGCAGAAGGTATCAAGGCAAGCAAGGGACAAGACAAGCCTCTTTCTCTCCAGTATATTGTATCCAGACTACCAGGATTATAATCTGGATCAGGGGTGTACGGTACTGGATTAGTCTATTGATGGGTTTATAGTTGGCTGTGGTGTTGGGAGGTGAAACTTGGTGGGAAGTGGTGGGACACTGTGGACATGATGTCAAATGCTATGCATCACTTTACCTCCCTTGCTCCTGGCCCTGCTTCCTGCTTGCCTTGCCATGAACTCTTTCTCCTCCACCATGCTCCTTTTCCATGCCTCCCTGCCTTGGAACCAGCTGACTACCATTTACTACAAACTGTAAACCAAACTAAACCTCTCTTTTTTTAACTTGTGGGTATTGAGTATTTTGTCCCAGCAAAAATAAGTAATAAAACAGGCACCCAAGGCAGGAAGGATAAGGAAGTAATCAACACCATTAGGTAATAGAGGGTGATGGATTTTCTAGGGAGCAAATCTAGGAATGTTAAGTGATAGGAATAAAGACAAAGGTTATGTATAATGTAAGAGTAGCAAGTTAGACTCAGCAGGAGCAAAGGAGACCTTTTCTATTAGGAGGAACTGGTTTCCAATGAGAATTTAGGAATGACAAAAACAAAAAAATATGTTCCACACATATTACCATTACCATATTTGTATCCCCAGCATGGAGTGTTTGGTAGAGAAATAACAGCTCAAAGTAAATAACAACCTTTGTCTAAGAGTACTCTGAACTTCCCCCCGCTCCCCCCCCCCCCCGCTGCCCCGGGAGGAAAAAATTCTATGACAGATTCCCAGTATTGAGTTGGATCCTGCAAGACCCCCCAAAACACAGGAAAAGAACAGCTTATAGTATCACATCACGAAACCCAGAAAGATGAGAGAAAGAATACTGAATTTTTCATGGTACAGAGGTGATTATGGGTGACTTTTAATTTGTGTTTTCATTGGAAAAAGAAGTAGTGCTCTCCAAAAGGCTCGCAGGTGTATTTCCTTCAATACTCAGGAGGAGGAGCAGTTTTTATCCTTGGTAAATGGATCCAAAATGACTAACATTGCAGCCTGGTAGTGGTCAGCAAGGTACATAGTACCTGGTAAGGTCCAATTTTGCTCTGCCTCAAGGCCATCCTGTGGGTTAACAAGGGAGCATGAACCAAAAAAAAAAAAAAAAAAGTAGAGTCCCATATATTTCTTCTGCCAGTGAGTAATAGTCTTGATGTTTGTCCCAGTGATATGACAGATAGTGAGACAGATAGTGAGCCTCTGGGTGTAGCAAGATGTCCATGTGAAGGGAAGGTCTGTCATAGAGAACTTTGAAATGATGGAGATGAGTCACAGATTTGGGAATAATGCAGCATGTTAAAGAGTGAATTGTCAGAAGAGTGGGCCAAGAATGCTATGTATTATGAGAGAGTTTAGAAAGGGTCATAGGAGTCCGGTTAGTTTGTAGCTTTTTGGAGGACTAAGGATATCATGCTGCATGGGGAGTCAGTTTGGAGAGCTTCGGTGACTCACTGACTCCTGCTACAATGTCATGTCACTTCTTCCCCGCTGCTCTTGCTCTCCTCGGTATGGAGTTGCCCATCCTAATGGGAAGATGCCTCTTCGCTCTTTTTTCTCCCAACCATTACGGTGACCAAGAGCATCAGGGATTTAGTTCAGCTGGACTCTTACTTCCTCTCCATGAACTAGGAAGAAAAAGCCAAACTGACTGCAGCCATGCAGCTCCATAGGCTTCTGTGGGGAAAGTCCCAAGTGAGGCCACGTGATGTAAGGCATGTGGCAGCTGCGGCAGATGACCACATCAACCATTCAGCAAACACTCTGCAAGAGGTGGGGCAGACAGTGCAGGAAGAACTGAATGCAAATCTCACTTCCATAACTATTACAACAATGCCACGGAGATTTGTGTGGGGACCAAAGAAAAACAAAGACCATTTTCAAGGTGAGGCTTCCTCTGTCCCTGTGCCCTGAGTCCAGACTTTGGGCAGCCTGGGCACCTGAGCAACACAGTCTTTAATCCATGCCCTGGTTGGATAGGAGTACAAACTGGGGAAATGTCAGTTAACCAAATGCAGTGTAACCACCAAAGCATATCTAAAGATTTCTTTTGGACTGTTTAAAATGTGAAAGCAAAGTCAAGGTCAGCCTAGAGTCCTTGGATGGAAGGAGGCAGCCCTGCCCACTCAGCCCTGATCTCATGTTCACGGCCCCTGACAGAGGTCACCCACTGTGGGGAGCTCCCAAGAGCACTGCCAGGAGGAGGCCGGCTCCGTACTTTCCTTCTTTGTCTTCAGGAGGACTCTACGGGTCCCTCATGTGTAGCAACACGATCCAAGGCATTTTCTCCCATTGGAAAAAATTATGGAAGCTTCCAGGAATGTCTCCCACTTTGTGCCCTGAATAAAGAGCGCATGGAGCACTGCTAACAGCAAGCATAGGATTGGCCTCTTGTAAGTCCAGGTTGTGTTCAGCTTCGCTCTCAGTCTCCTTCTTGGGCTCAGGGGCTGCCTCAGGTCCTTCCTGTGCTGATGTGGCTGTGGCAGCAGCAACAGCCACAGGGGTAGTAAGAGCCATAGCAATTGCAGTCACAGACTTTTTCTTCTTGTGTTTTTTTGTGCTTCTTCTGTTTCTTATCCTTTTTGTGTTTCTTGTCCTTCTTTTTCTTCCTACCTCCTTCCTGAGTGTCCCCACAGGCCCAGGGAGGAATGCTGGTTGTGATGTAAATTTTATTTGGTTTGTACTCAATTCAATTTCAAAATTGCTAAAATGAGGGAGATTGGCCTGTAGTTCTCCTTTTTTGGTTGTGTCTTTCCCTGGTTTTGGAATCAGTGTTATACTTGCCTCCAGAAATGATTTGGGGAGGACTTTTTCCTTTTCAACCTCATTGAAGAGTTTGTGGAGTGTGGGAATTATATCTTCTATAAATTTCTTGTAGAATTCAGCTGTGAATCCATCAAGCCCTGGACTTTTCTTTGTCAGTAGGCTTTTTATTATGTTTCGTATTTCGTTGGCTGTTATCGGCTTATTGAGAGTTGTTACATCTTCTTGATTCAGCTTTGGTAATTTGTACCTTTCGAGGAATGTGTCCATTTCTTCTGTCTTCTATTCTGTGACCATAAAGATTCTCGAAGTAACTATTCATAATCTTCTGAATTTCCACTGGGTCTGTGGTGATTTCACCCTTTTCATTCCTTATCGCTTATACTTGAATTTTCTTTTGCCTCTTTTTGATGAGGTTGGCAAGAGGCTTATCAACTTTATTTATTTTTTCAAAGAACCAACTTTTTGATTTGTCGATTCTTTGAATTCTTTTTTTTCATCTCAATTGAATTAATTTCTGCTCTAATCTTTATGATTTGTTCCCGTCTTTGCGCTCTGGGTTTTGTAGTTGTCGGAGGTAAGCAAATAAATATATGAAAAAATGCTCCACATCACTAGCCATTCGTGAAATGCGAAAAAAAAAAAAAAAAAAACACTGAGATACCATCTCACTCCAGAAAGAATGGCTATCATAAGGAAATCAACCAACAACAGATGTTGGAGAGGTTGTGGAGAAAAGGTAACACTTCTCCACTGCTGGTGGGAATGTAGACTGGTACAACCATTGTGGAGGTCAGTATGGAGACTCCTCAAAAGAGTAGAACTAGAAATCCCATTCAAGCCGGCTATCCCCCTACTGGGAATTTTCCCAAAGGATCTGAAAACATTGTATCATAGTGATATGTGTACCTATGTTTATAGCAGCGCAATGTGTGATAGCAAAATCTTGGAAACAACCAAGATGTCCATCACATGAGGAATGGTGCTGGAAAAACTGGATCTCTATATGCCAAAAACTAAAACTTGACCCAGGTCTATCATCATGCACTAAGCTAAAGTCAAAATGAATTAAAGATATAAACATTAAAACAGAAACATTAAATCCCCTGGAAGAGAAAGTAGGAGGAACTCTTGAAGACATAGGGATAGACAAAGAGTTCATGAACAAACATGAAGTCACACAGGAAACACTTGAAAGAATTAACAACTGAGATCAACTCTTATTAAGAAGTTTTTGCAAGTTGTTGCCAGGCGTGGTGGCGCATGCCTGTAATCCCAGCACTCGGGAGGCTGAGGCAGGAGGATTGTTGTGAGTTCGAGACCAGCCTGAGCTACAAAGTGAGTTAGAGGCCAGCCTGAACTGCATAGTGAGACCCTGTCTCAAAAAAGACCAAAAAAAAAAAAAAAAAAAAAGAAGTTTTTGCAAGTCAAAAGAAATTACCAACACACTGAAAAGACAACACAAAAATTTCTAAAAAATCATAACTAATAAGCAGACAGATAAAATTCTGCTCTCTAGAATTTTTTTTTAAATGGGAGAAGATTTTTATTGCCAGTTTTTAAAATGTAGTATCACCTAGCCAAGAATGGTGGCCTATTCCTGTAGTCCAAGCACTCTGGGAGGCTAAAGCAGAAGGATCATTAATTTGAATCCAACTTAGCCGTTTGGTGAGATCCTCTTTCAAAATAAAGCATAAAAACAGATAGGTAGAAAGTTGACCGTGAAGGTCCTAGGTTCAATTCCCAGTATCAGTGAAAAATATTACTACTGGCTACAGCAACTAAGACAGGTGTTAACATAAATAACTCAATAACTTGGAAGGGAAAGCCTTGCACATTATTGTAGTGGACAGTTTAGCGCTTTAGTCTCTGGTTATCTTCCTCATGTGTGGAGGTTGGAAATCTAACTTATTTGCCATCTGGCCAGTTAGATGCCACTGAGATATACATAGTGCATATAAGAGAGACAGCAGTCATTTTCCTGTTATTTCAGGAAGCATCCATGGGGAGGAGCCCACCTGGTATGAACAACCCCTTCAGCCATATTATCCAGATGTTCAGTCCATCTGCTGGGGGTTACCACCTGTTGCTCCTTCTTGTGGCATAGCTGATATAAAAATCTCAAGTAAGAAAGCTTACTTCTCTAAGGCAGAGCATACACTGGAAGACTTCTTAGCTGGCAGCAACTTGTGCATTGTCAACTCTGTTTATATGAAAAGACAAAAAAGGCAAATAACAAACTGAGAAAACAGCTGCAGGTAGGTAATAAAAGGCTGATAATCTGAAGAGTTCCTGCTGCCACCTTGGTGCCACAAGGATGCTCCTGCATTTCTGGGCCTCAGTCTGGCCTTGGCTGGGTCCAGCAGTATGCCTCAGCCACCAGGTCTAGATCTACTGGACTCAAACTTGAAATGAACCTGGATTGGCTCTGGTTGTTGTGTTTGGCTCTTTCCAAATGAGCCCAGTACAGGTGGGCCTGCTGCCAGGCCTGTGGCTCCTTCCCGGTAGGCCCACTGAGGTGGAGCTGGCCTGCTACACTGGATGGCTGCCGGTCCCATGGTTGACTTCCTGGTAGGCCCATCACGGTGGAGTTTATATTCAATTCTTATAACCTTTTGAGCTGGGTACTCTTATTCTCGCGCGGCGCAGGGAACGCA
>PVKA01053560.1:0-11179 GCA_004027165.1 Ctenomys sociabilis | reverse complement strand
TTTTTTTATAGCTGAATTATATCAAAAATTCAATAATTATTTACCTAGTGGATGACCATAGTACTAAAAGCCGACATAATATCCTGTCCAACCACCATTAGTGCAGATCTTGCCTCTCATAGAATTATGTAGAAGCACAGCATTATCTATCCCAACTGTACTGTCTATACACACACATCATGATTTTTTTCTTTCTACACCCCTTCGTCTACACCTGTCAAAAGTGGGCACTCCATTGACATTCAACTAACTTAGGTGTTTGAACTCGACAACACAATCCAACACCGCCCAGCATTCCACAACAATGGTGAGTTATCCGAAGAAGTTGTCGACCATAGCCATTTACAGCTCAATTTAATATTATGGCCACACGATGTATACTTCATTTTTATACTTTTCTGCTGGATGGTTAAGACCTAGGTAGATCAAAACTTATATACCAACACAAGAACTTTATATTTCCTATGTGGTCATTGAAGCCTCAGGCTGTCGTATTTTAAGCATCAAGTCAGAAAGAGTTATTTTAAGATGGAGTGGGCCTGAGAGATAGCTTGGTGGAATAAACACTTGCCTCGCAAGCCAAGGACCTGAGTTTGATCCCTCATACCATATGTTGTGGCAGCCCTGAAACTCTGAGTGTGCCATGCTGGTCACAGAAACCAAGCATGGTGGCATACGCCTATAATCCCAGTACTGGGGAGGCTGAGACAGGAAGATCATCATGAGTTCAAATTGTGTAGTGAGACTGTATCCAAAAAAAAAAATGGGAAGAGTAAGCAGTAATTTAACCTTGAAAAACTGAGTGAAGAAAGGTCTAGGAACTGAGCTTTGGATTTGGTAGCATTGAAGCTGCTGGTGGGACCTCAGTGAGTGTGATTTATGTAGCATGCTTCAGTTGGCTGACTGGCTAGAAGTGGCTCAAGTGCGCGTCAAAAGCAAGAACGTGAGATTAATAAAGTTAGAACTACAGTGAGGGGCAACCCAATAGGTGGGTAGCAGTTAGTTAAGTTCATAGTTGGTAGCCATATAGATAAGGTGATATTTTCTAGAGAAAATGTGCAGCTTAATATGAGGAAAAGGGAAGATAGAAAAGAGGCAGCTCCAAGAAGTAGAGAATAGATTGAAATGGATGTCACATATGAGGAGAGTCAGGAGAGAGCCATGACTGGAACCCAAGAAAGAAAAGGTTGCGAGAAAGAGGTGCTAGAGCAGGGCAGTGCTGCAGATAGCTGGATATGAAGGACTGCAAAGGCAGCTGTTTGGAGATTCTTCATGATCTCAGTAGAGCACTTCCGGTGGTGATAATGGAGGCCAGGCTATGCCCTGTTGAGGAAGAAATGAAAGGTGGAAAGGACAAGTCCAGAGACGGCTTTGAGAAGACTGGAGAGAAAATTGCTATGTGCGGCATACTGAGTGAACATTTTAGTTTTTAGGAAGAGGATTTTCAGTACAAACCTGTGCTGAGAGGAAGGAGCCAATGGACACATACAAGCAAAGGGAGAAAGCTGGTGAAATTTAAAGCACAGGGTGAAGGATTCACCTTAAAGGGATGGGGGACAACTTTTCCTCTCAGATGGGAGAAAGAAGGCAAGAGGGGAGGCAGGACGGAAGAAAAAAGAGGTAGATAGCAGTGCAAGGGAGGCAAGAAGATCTTAACCTATGGTCTCTAGAGAAGGCAAAACTCAGTGATCACTATGGGGAATCAGTAGTAGAAGAGGGTGGCAGAGTGAGCTGCAATGGCAGGTCACCTTTACATGCTCCTAAATAGCTTAGAAAGCCCAGCTCTTTGTGTTTGTCTATAAGTCCCAACAAACTTCCCACTTCCCATCCAAAAAGCTGTTTTCCTCCCACCCACTCCCCACCCCCCTTAAATCCCACCTGCAGCCTTGGAGAAGCTCCTTGTCCAGGATGAGTTATGGACTGAATCTTTATCTTTCCTCTTTGGCACAAATCTTTCCTCAGGAGGTCTGTGCTGAACCCACCATAAGTAAAACAGAAAACAGGAAATGCAAAAAACCAGAACAAGAAATTTTAAAGAGAACAACATTGCAATGTATTATAAATTTTAAAAGAAGATTGAGTGAGTATATAATAAATGTGGGGCTATGTATTTTAATGTTTAACTTCTGAAAAGCAGTGATTGCTTTGTTACTCCTTAGGAACAATTTTCTGTAGGTGTTTTAATATGAATGGGATGTTTGACTTTTTTTTTCAAATTATTTTTCTGAGTCTATTGAGATGATTATATGTTTTTTGCCTTTGAATCTGTTAATATGGTGCATTACATTTATAGATTTGCATATATTGAACTACATTGATTACATTTGTTTTATATACTTGGGTATGCTAGTATTTAGTGCATATTCACTCATGATTATGATCTCTTCCTTTTGGATTGTTCCCTTGAGAATAATGTAGTGATTTTTTTTTTGTCTTTTAATTAGTCTTGGCTGGAAATCTACTTTTTCAGCAAATAGAATAGCTAGTCTCCCCCAAAAAAACAATAGTTAGCCCTGATATTTTCTGGGTTCTTGTTTCTATCTTTTGACTTGAGTCTATGAATTTCTTTTGGAATTAATTGTGTTTCTCATCTGAAGCATATTGTTGGACGTTGCTTGTTGAGCCATTATGCCAATCTGTTTGTTTTGATTGATGAATTGAAATCATATACATTGGCAATGACCGTGACTCATCCCCATGACTGACACAGACAAAGGATCTACAAACTGTGGTAAGGGTCTCAGGATAAATCCTGAGGGGATTTGAATGCCCTTAATCAGATATAAAGGCTTTATTTCTTGTTACATAGGTCTTGCTTTATCTTGGTCTTAACCATCCAGCAGAAATGTATCAAACTGAAGTATAAGAAGTAAAGCCATATTATTATGCTTAGCTGTAAAAGACTCAAGTCAACAACTTCTGACATGGTCAAATATACAGAAAATCCAATACTATTATGGATTACTGGAGTATTTGGGAATATTTTGCTGAATTCACACACGTATAATATTTAATTGACAAAACTAAACAAAAAAGGGGTACAAATGAATGACCATTTTGTATCTGTACAGTCAAAATAGTTAAGATAGATATACAGCTACATTCTCTTAATTCAATGAATAGAGGGATCTGTTCTAATAGTGTTTGTAAATAGAATACCATGTTTGCATCTTACAACAATTACCACTAAGAAAACAATATGCAATATTGATTATTGAAACTGTCCTACTAATTTGATTTGAAACTGTCTCATTGCTATTTGTTTCTCAATAAAATTATGGAAAAAAAGAAATCATACACATCGATGCTTAGAACTGATACATATTGACTTATCCTTTTCATATTATCTTTCTCTTGTTGGCCCTCCCTCCCATTTAATTACTTGTCTTGCCTGGTGGGGTCACACTCTTGGGGTTCATAGAGTTGTAGTCTTTTTATTTGTTATATTTTCCTAGAATGTTCTTTAAGAATATTTTGGAGTATTGGATTGGTGGTCATGAATTTCTTCAGGCTAACTTTTGGGTTTTGAACCTGTTGCAAATCCTACCTATTCAATTTTTGGGGGGATGAGAAGTTGCTGCCTATTTGGCCTATCCCCTGTTTCTTTGGTATTGGCTTATTGTATTGTTTGTGACCTTTAGGCAATCTCAGTTACCTTGGCCAAAGTAGTACAAGCAACAGTAACAATAGCATCAAACACAGCCTAGAAAATGACAAACTGTGGTAACTATTGATCATCTTTAACAGTATGAGCTGTTTGTGGTTATATAACAAAATCTAAACCAAACCAGAAAAATGGTATACAGTGAATATACCCTCAATATGGTGATTTTACTGTCAGCCAAGAAAATTTTAAAGAGATTAGAGAGAAAAAAAATAGAGAAATGGAAGAAGAGGAAGAGATTATAAGGCTAGAGAACAAAGGAAGATTAATAGAAATTTGGGAAGCTGGTGAAGAAGACAAGAGAAAAGAAATAGAAACAAGTATAGAACAACAATCAATAATGACAAATAACCAACAGCAATGCTCATTCATATTAAAACAAGAATAAAGAAAAAATAAAGCAAAAGATTAAAAAAAGAAGAAAATTCATTTCTGGGTGTGTCTCTGCTGTCACTGATAGATACAGTGGTCAGACAGTGTTGATTAATCCCAGTAAACCAGTTGTAGACTTATGGTGGGGACGTGGATAATCCCAGCAAGGCTTCATCTTTAGCTGCACTGATCTTCAGGCTGGTTTCTGGCTGTGGGACTGGAGCCCAATTTGTTTAGCTTGCAACACTTCACAAGCTTGCTACCAGCTTGAACTTGGCTACTTGTCAGTTTGAGCTCAGCTCCTTGACCTCCTGCTGATTCGAACTAAATTCTGACACCAGAAGCTGCTAGATGGAGCCAGCCCACAGTTGCTATGAGGTCCAAGCTCTGTTGGCCCTTCTGCAATATGGCTACCAGCCAAACACCCTCTCCTGGGAAATGTCTGAATAAGAATAACTCAATAGCCTCTGCAGTCTGCTGTGAAAACTGCTCCATTTCACTGGTGTGGTTCTCTGTAGAAGCCTCTGGGGTCACCAGTAGTCATGGTGCATCTGTAGGTTCGAGCCTCCTCTCTCTAACAGTGGTTCAGGGCTCAGGGAGAAAGCATTGCTTGCCACCTCTGTTTTCTGTGTTGATGTCTTTCTCTTCACTCTCTGTGGGCTTTAATTTTTGCTTCAGATCCTTGCTGAGTCCTGGGGACCCACTTCTCTTTCTTTATTCTCTTCCTCATCTTCCAGAGTTTGGAATAAAATCTCTGAGAGGCTCTTTCTCTGCTGTTCATCTCTTCATCATCTTCCTGGAAGCCCAGTAATACCTCTCTTTAATGGAGGCCACCATGAAGAGGCCATTGGTTCAGGAGTTTCAAGTACACTAAAAAAGGGAGAGCTGAAAGAATAATGGGGTTGTTATTATAGAAGGGTTCAAATTATCTGAATTCAAAACCCTAGAAAGTAGGAAATGAAATTTATACATTCAATGGTTATACACCATATCCTATCTAGTACTGTATGCTAATTTCTCTGAAGAGAAGGAATAATCTTCAGGTCTGGGAACATGAATAACAAAACTTGTTTGAAGTTGTTTTTGAATGTTATGTTGCTATTCTGAGATAGACATTGTATCCCTGATGTTCAATGCATGTGGTTTGCATTTAAAAAACCCATAGTACAGCTTTGCCTTGTCACTCTCTCAGCACCTTACAGGATCATCTCCAGGTGCTTCCTTCCAGAACTAACTGAACAAGACATTGTTCTCATCTCTCTCCCACTCTTTGATTGTGAAGAGGGTGGCTCTTGTCCAACTATTTAATGGGGGGAGCTGTGTCTGGCAAGGGAAAATCTCAACACTTTCACTGGATCTTTGTGTAACTAAGATAGCAGCCAATAAAAGATTCACATTCTTTGCCTAAAGACATGTGACAGCCAAATGTAATGCATGATTCCCGTCTGGATGCTGAGTTGGGAAGAAATAAGAACCATAAAAGATATTTTGGGATGATTGAATAAAGTTGAATATGGATTATAGACAGAGTTCTCACACCTCAGGGTGTGCTATGGCCCAGCAGCATAGTGGCATCACCTGAGAGCTGGCCTGAAGTGCAGAGTTTGAACCTTTTTTCCAGGAAACCATGTGCACATAGAAGGCTGAGAAACACTGTATTAGACAATGTTGTATCAAAGTGACATTTTTTGTATATGATTGGGGGGGGAGAAGAGGGAAATATGAGAGAGAGAGAGAGAGAGAGAGAGAGAGAGAGAGAGAGAGAGAGAGAGAGAGAACAAGAAAGAGAAACACACATGAATCTTCCTTCCAGGTACAATTTGAAAGTGTGTCCACAACCTGTACTGAATGTAAGCTAGATCCCAGCTTCTTGGAAAGCACCATCATTTGTCTTTCCAAACCAATTAGAATGTTCTAGGTTGAACAGGCCAGGCATAAAGATATGGCCTATACCCAGAAGAGGAAAAATGCTGGAATTATACCAACCTTCAAAAGATGAGGCCACTGAGTCTAGAAGGCATAAAAGAATTCATTTCACTGTGGTAGAAGTCAACAGGGTTGGGAATTCAGTGGTGTGTCCTAAACCTGGTAGGGACTTTTTCCCCTTGTTGGATTGTGCAGTTTAAAATTCCTTCATATGTTGTAATTCCCTTTGGTTTGCCCCAAGCCTTTATCATAGCCAGATACACCCCTACAATTTTTTTATGTTGGTGACAAGATGGTAGTGAGACATGCCCAGTGTTTGCAGCCCTTAGTGAAGGCCTTTGTAGAGGTAACAGGATCACTTTAAGAGGTAGAGGTCACTGGGTTCTAGGCTGCATTTTTTCAGATTTGTTGAATTGCTGCTAATTCTTGGGTCTCAAAGTGTCTCAATCTCCTTAAGGAAGCTGAGTGCCGTTTTGGGGTTACTAACTTTTGGTAGGACTTTTCCTCCTCACTGCCAAATCACATAGGGAAAGTAGGGAGGATAAAACTTCCTCAAGCCCCATACATCTGCAGCTCTAGAGGATATTGACTCATGGTAGGGCATTTATTTCAAATAAAACCCAGCACAATCCAAAAAAAGAGTGGAGGAAGTATCTCCACCCACTCATATTTCCAAATTCCATTTAGGTTTGGAACTTATTTGAACAATTTTCATTTTGAAACATGAAAAGGTGGAAGAATCCAGCCTCTTTCTGCTAACAGTAGATGAAGATAAGCATCTCTCCACAAAGGTACATGATTATGTTACCCTTCTGGAATCCTGGTAGCCAATTTAAGTTGTTTTTGAAGCACAATGCTACCCATGAGGCCTAAACCAAAAGAACCAGACATTCCAGATTGACTCAAATAATTCCATTTTTTAAATGTAATGTTCTGGCACCTCTGTGATTTCCTTATTTGTTCCAGTTTTCGTCACACCCTGCAATACTGAATGGCAGGATCAAGAACAAAATGCTTCTTTGTTAACTCAGCCGCCTTCCTACCTTGTGACTGTCAGGTATAGGACTTAGTTTGTTGGAAAATTAAAGTAAAACTAAATTTTCTTTCAAGAATTTAGTTTACTTTCAACAAATATAAAGAGGGAGAACTTGTTTTGTGGTTTATTAGTGAAGAAATATCTTAAAAAAAAACTTAGTGAAGAAAATTCTCAAATCCATGAATCTTGAATGAACTTTTCCTTTTACATGATTAGGGAGATACTAAATGTTAAAATAAAATATATTTTAATTTTTATTAAATTCTTACTTATTAATTTCTTATTCAAGTGTTTAACAGAGGAAAAATATTACTAATTATTGAACCATCTACTCTTAAATACTTAAGTAACCATTCAAAGGCAAGTCCCAGTGCTTTTAGAAACCTCAAGACAGGAAGGTTACATCCTTTTTATTTTCTTCGCGTCAATTTGGAAGCACTTACAATTTAGAGCTGGTAAGTCTGGCCCATAATCCATGTAACAGAATTGTGTTGTCTTTGACTCCACAAACCAAACTGGGAAACAGTTCTCCTGTACTCTGTCTGCTCTGTGTAGGCCAAACTTTTATCAGGTTTTGGTACTCTCTGTGATAATTACACATTGCCAAGCATGCTTGTCTGAATTATTCCATAAAACACACTTGATAAATGGACTTATCAAGACCAATATGTCTTGAAGAACTTAAATTAGTCCCAGATGATTCTCTTTTCAGTTAAAAATAAATTTAAATTAAATATAAATGTAAACGTATTTCCAACTCAGAGTTCCATTTCAACCACTGAAACACATTCTGGCATTAAGTGCTATATCTATTTTTGACATTTATGACTTTGTGTTTTTTGGAAACAAAGAAGATCTCAGGTGCCTGCATCTATTTTTTATATTTATGGCCCTTTTGTATTTGTTGGAAACAAACAAGTTCTCAATTTTCTATATGTAAAATAAAACAAGAGCAGCTGCTTCATAAGGATCTTAGGATGATTAAGTAAGAATATATCCATAAAATAGCAGGTACATAGTGAATGCCTCATAAATGTTATGATTTAATTCCTTTAGCTCTGTGGTAGATATAAAAGATAGAAGGATCTGATTTAACTCTAATGATCTCTGTCTGTTTTCAAATTAACATATTTATCTTTCATTGAAAAATATTAGATTTTAATGACAACTCAGATCTAACCTGTGTATTAGCTAACTTTTCAATTTGGCCTGGTAGTATAGCTTAGAGCTAAAAGACTTGTCTAGGATGTATAAGGCTCCAGGCCTGATCCCCAGCACTAAAACATAAAGTAAATTAAATTTGATTCTCTTCCTGATTTCCTTTCAGGGCCTCTGCTTTTCCAGTTGTAGTCCACAGCACTACTTTCAGAATTCACCAGTCAGAAAGACCTCTGCAGCATCCTGTTGTCCATGCCACAGCTTCTCACAGCTTGCTTCCTTTTCTAGAAATTTTCCTTCCCACTCCCATCATTATGATCTCACTTTCCTTAACGGTACCATTCAGACATCTTTTCTTCTTTGAAATCACCTCTGATTCCTTTGGTCCAAAAATAACCTCTCCCATAGAGTCGTTCTCATGACATTGAGTGTTTTTGAAAAACAAATATTTAAATTTAGAATAGGGTTAGATTTATAGAAGAGCTGCAACAATTGAATAGAAAATTCCCACATATCCTTTAGCTGTCGTTTATATCTTACATTATTCTGATGCATTTGCTACAACTATTAAGGTGATATTGGTATAAATGCTGGGTATTTTTCATTTATATTATAGCTGTCTATAAATTATAAACTCCTTGAAGTCAGGTCATGGGACCCTAATTTATAAATCTACCCTTACCACTGAGAATCACATGAACACTAAAACAGCATTTGTTCCACAAAGAAATAATAACATCTATTGCCTTAGGTGTCCCCCTTAAAAAAGTCTTTTAGTTTGTTTGCTTTTCTTAAAGTAACTTTACTGTTACTGAGTAATAGTAAAATAGGACATATATATATATATAAAGATAAAATTATAAATATAGGGCTCAGGGAATCCTCACAAAGTGAACATACTCATATCACTGTCACTCAGTTCTTAAAATAAAACATTTCATGTACCCCAGAACCACTGCACCCCGAGGATCCTTTCTAGTAACTTCTGTCTTGAGTTCTTACAGTGCTCTGACTTTTATTTTAATAATTTTATTTTAATAATGAAACACAGTGTTGTGGTCATGCTCATGATGTGAACTACTTTTATCTTATTATTCCCATGCAAAGTGACTTGAAACTATTTTAAAAAATCTCACTGCTTGATTAAAGGAAGTACAGAGCAGTGGATCTTCCAACATCCAAACAATGCCCATTGTCTCTGTAGTTTATGTAGTTTTTGCATTAAGCCTAAACTTGTGGTTGGGTGTACCCACTTGAACTGAAGGTCAATTTCAGTTCTGACAACAACAGTTAGGCCAGTGTAGGAAGTAGCACATAAACCATTTTTGTCTCTGTTCCCTTAGAAACGTGTGGAACAAAATAGAGTTTGCCAAATGGAAATATATAAAACCACTGAGGAAATAAATGCTATTTTTAAGCTTCTATGAGGCTATCACAAGTAACTGGGAGGGGAGTGGAAAGAATTCAAAAACTGGGTGATCTCTGAACAGGACAAAACTGTGGGGTCAACAAGTACCTAGAGAATGTGTGACTCAATGCTGAGAGCCCAGGCCTGGGGGTGTTGACCTCACCAGACATGATGAGACTGGAGCTGGCTTTCCCTGACTCCTGTGTGAGCTGGGTAGGCAGAAGGAAAACACCCATCCTTCAGAAATGAGAGCAATGAGAATTCCTAGGGACCAAGACACTGAGTGGACCTGGAGATGTGACGGTGGGCTTGCTGCTGGCACCAGGTCTAAAGTGCTGCCCACCCTCGGTATGCTGGGTCTTCTTTACCCTTACCACAAATCTCCCCTGTGGGGACACAGTGAGCTACCTTCTAGGAGGAGGTCACAGAGGTGAGTTAGGTGGGGTAGGAGGAGTGTGACAGCTGCTCTTTCAGTAAAGGGTGCTGAAAGCAGAAGGGTCAAGAAAGCCCACAGACATTCAGGAAAAGAATCCCAGGAGCCGTTTTTCTCTTCTGAAGCTAGAGCACCACTTCACTGCCTGTTCTCAGTTGGCCAAGAATTAACAGCAGAATGTCAAATACATGCCACCTACATAAAATTTTCTGCTTGCCAGTCACATGGATTTAAATCAAGAGAGAGAGAATATGCCTGACTGTAAGGCTAGCTTTCCTCACAGATCTACTGAGAAAATTATCTCTGCTAAAGATAGTTTGTGTTACACTTTCTCTCATGAAGGGAAAGTTACCCTGGACCAAAGAGGAAGATGACAACATCGGGCTCTTCCTGTTTGCTCTAGCTTGGAAACAGTCAAAACTAAGTACAGAAGGGACCCACAGTATGGTGGTACTAATACAAGAAAGAAGGTTGTATGTCCTTTAGTAACCAGACTGATCAATCATAGAGTTTGTTAGACTTTCTGGACACAAGGTCAGAGAGGCTGAATTCATTTTTCAAACATTGGCCTTTTATCCATCATTCCCTTCTATAACATAGTTTCTGGCCAAGCTGGTATAAGAAAATAAAGCTTATGCAAGAGTGCAGAGAGGAGCCTTGCATGGCTGGCTTGTTCCAGACACTAGAATCTTACAGAAACCTGGAGTGTTTTCACAGGGTAGGAGAGGCACTCTAGAGAAGGTCAAAGATGGCTCAGTTGAATAAGCGCTTCCCTGGCAAGCACAAGGGCCTGAGTTCAATTCCTGGTTGCACAAACAAAACAAAACAATACAAAAAAACCATGCTGAGTCATGCTATTCTTTTTTCACTTAGGCCCAGTTCTTATTTTTTTTATTTTTGACTTCTTAATAAAACAGAGGACCCTTTCCCTAAATAATACATTAGAGCTTCTGATTAGCAGACCTAACCTTGATTGTCATTAACGTTCCAGAAATCACCTGCCAATTATCTTGAGGAGGCATCCATTCAGAATCTGCTGGATTCTCTTCTCTTCTCTTCTCTTCTCTTCTCTTCTCTTCTCTTCTCTTCTCTTCTCTTCTCTTCTCTTCTCTTCTCTTCTCTTCTCTTCTCTTCTCTTCTCTTCCCTTCCCTTCCCTTCCCTTCCCTTCCCTTCCCTTCCCT
>PVKA01053559.1:0-11178 GCA_004027165.1 Ctenomys sociabilis | reverse complement strand
TTTTTTTTTTTTTTTTTTTTTTTTTTTTTTTTTTTTTTTTTTTTTTTTTTTTTTTTTTTTTTTTTTTTTTTTTTTTTTTTTGTCTTTTTTTTGAGACAGGGTCTCACTATGCAGTTCAGGCTGGCCTTAAGCTCACTTTGTAGCTCAGGCTGGTCTCGAACTCATACCAATCCTCCTGCCTCAGCCTCCCGAGTGCTGGGATTACAGGCGTGCGCCACCACGCCCGGCTTTTTTTTTTTTTTTTTTTAGTTTATTAGCACATGTGTGCAATGCTCACATTCCTCATGGGAGGCTGGTACAAGCACATAACACTATTGTTTCCACCTGTCTCCCTTCCCTTCCTCCATCCATTTCTAAATCTCCTTCCTTTTAAAGAAGGGTCTATCTCTCTGCTTATTATAATGTGCTTTTTATTATGTCTTTTCAGGTTTCTTTTTTCTGACAAATAGGGCAATTATCACCAAGAATATTATGATAAGCAAATTAAATTAAATATCCTGAAAATTAAAATACACTGAAATTAAAAAAGCAATAGCACTGATGGGCAGTTAATTATATACTGAGTCCTCACAGTTATTCCATGAGAGAGGCATGGCTATTTTTACACCTATTTCTCAGAAATGGAAACAGGTAATGCTAGCACGAGGCAGAGCTGGGACATGAACTATAGAAAGTGGTTCAGATTCCAGGCTGCTAATATCTATCACTTCAATGACCAAAAGGTCCTTTTGTGCAATCACACTGGCGTTTTTGCCACAGAGCCCTTATTGAGATACTTTATGGGAACTATTATGTTCTCTCAGGCTCTTTCCTGTTAGGACATGGAGAAAAGCCCTTCATGCTTCTAATCTTGATCATGCCGTTCCTCTGAGTGACTACTGACCACAAAAAAAACTCAGCCGTGATCAGATCCAGCAGAAGCAATGCAGTAGCATTTCTTCTTAGTCTACAAAGCCTGGCCCACCTGTTTTGTTGGCTTATTTTGGTGCAAGACACAGAAAGAGAAAGGCTACAGATGACAGGGTGTGAGGGAGGCAGATGTGGGAGTTAGAAAGGTAGTCTATATTGGATTACTTTGCTGAATTCACGCACCTACAATACCTGAATGTTAATGGAATAACCATTTCTGACAAAACTAAACAAAAAAGGAGATATAACGAAAGACCATTTTTAGTGAAAAAAAGTATGTATATACAAAATAGCATAGATCCACAGCTACTTGCTCTTAGTTCAATGAGAAGAAAGATTTGTACTAAAAGTGTTTAGATAAGATACCATGTCTGCATCTTGTACCGTGAATAACTACTACAAAGAGAACAGTATGCAATGTAATAATTATTGTAACTGCCCTACTAACTTGTTTTAAAACTGCCTCATTGCTATTTCTTTCTCAATAAAATGAAAAGAAATGCAGTCTGCTCAGTCATCACACTCAGTGTTGAAAGTTCTATTGGTTCCCATTCTTACTTCACTATATGATTTGCAAGGAAAATGATAACATCATGTTTAAAAATCACTGTCTTACTGACCCCTAGTTGTGTTCACTCCTGTAAAAGGATTTAAAACTTGTCAGAGAGATGTCACACATGGACAATTAAACTGACACCTAAGAAATCCGGTGGCCGCTGAGTGTAGGGGGAGGGTCTTGGAGAGCTCACCTGGACTTGCACATGGGAGGCTGGGCTTTTTTCAGAGGAAGAAAACAACAGAAAATTTCTAGACTTCCAAATTTCTGATGAAAGGATTTCATGTTGACATGAAATTGCAGTGACTTTACCAGCCTCAGAATGCAAACAAATCTATGGCCCATTTTCCCCCTTCACCCACCAAAGAGATGTGGCAAACTGCAGGGCACTTGCTCTTTCGTTATGGGATGGAACGGAGTTTAATGAACACTGGAGAGGCAAAGAGCCAGGAGGACAAAAAAGCCTGAGTAAAAAGGCATAATTTTCCTCTTAGAGGTAAATAACCACAGCTGTTAGGATTATGGAAATGTATATTCTGCCTGTATTTAGATGTGAAGAAACCCATTTCACAAACACTAATCACGATGAAAATAATGAAAACGCTACCTGACGATCTTATCTAAGATTTCAGAAGAGTCTGTGATTTGAAATGATTGTGGCACTAACCTAATGAAAACTGAAATATTTAGTGCTATTAAATAGGGGTTCCTAAGTAAAGTTCTTAAGGAGAAAATTACATCATACTTTTAAGATAAATATACACAATGTGACTAAAAATAATGGCTCCAACATCAATAATATGAGTAATTAATCATTTTTACCTACATTAGAGCCCTTTTGCATTTTTTTATATATTATTTGCTACGATGCTGTAGGAAAACCACAGTACAGCTTAACCAAAAGGAAATTTAAAGGTCTAAAAATCAGACTTTTCTTATACAGTAGTTGCATAAACCCTGGATCTTGGCTAATTTAGAGCACCTCTGCCTTGCTGGCTCACCTGGTCTAAGAGCTGGTCTCCCGGAGCTGCCTGCAGGTTTACAGGGACGAGACAGTGAACACAATGGAACAGGGGGCACCATGGCCTCACGACAATCAGGGTGATAGTTTTATGTAAATATTTACAGCAATCGGCACTGCCGGAATGCACCTCTAGAATATAGGACACTAAGAAATGGGCCTAAAAGGAAATTTCTTTAAAGGAGAAGCTATCAAAGGACCCTGCAAACCATTTTGTTTAGTATTTAAATTTGTTCTTAACTCTGCATAATTTCTACTTGGATTCTTGAGAGAACAAATCACTGAAGATTTTAATTTTCTATTCACGAGAAGAAACGAGATGAAATTTTAAAGTTCAATTCAAAAATTTCTGTAAGTGTATTTTTACTTTTTAATAGGAGCAACACTGCTACATGGTCTACATCAGCTGCAGTTTCCTTTTTCTCACTCCTTGCTTCCAATGCATCGTCTAAAATACATGGCTGAAGTCAGGCATGGTGGAGCATGCACTATGGGAAGCTGAGGCAGGAAAATTCAAAGTTTAAACCTAAAGTGGACAACTTAGTTATCTTGGGTTCATTTCCAAGTACTGGAAGGAAAAAAAAAAAGGAACAGGAAAAGGAAAGAAAGATTTTTTAAAAAAATGTATTTAGTACAGGGTCTCACTGTATAGATCAGACTCGTAGTCATCCTCCTGTTTTCAGCCTCCCAAGTGCTGAAATTACATGCACCACCATACCCAGTCTCAATCACCATCTCACTACACCCCAGGGCCAGGACTGGCATGCCCAAGATTGAACCCTGGTCCCTGTGCCTGCCTAAGCAGGTGCCTTAGTCTGCTAAGATATCTGCCCGGCCCTAAGAAATATTATTTATATAATTAATATATGAATAAAATATATAGGGAAATATACAAAAAATTATTTTGGAAGGAACATAGCTAGGTAGAATAGCAATTTAATTCTTATTTATGTTTTGTACAAATTTTTAAAACTATTTTTTGAAGACCTTTGGCTTCCTGGCCAAGTAATACTCAAGGTAAGCATAATCCAACAATCTCCTAGGCAAGAAAAACGATCCTGTCAAAACCACTCTGAGCTAGCAACAAGGCACCAGCAATACTGATAACAAACATATTGGCTTCTTAGGTTAAAAATGAAAAGGGACTGATACTTATAAAAACAAAACTGAGGTCATCAATTTTCTTCAATTGTTTTTGAAATATACTTATGGCGAAATATGGCAGAGCATCTCTTCCAAATGTCTGACCTTGACAAATTTCCACAAGTCCTCAAATGTGCTAACAACTGTGACCTCTGATATGAGACTCTGCACCCTTTAGTGGATAAGAACCTGACGCATCTACTTTACTGCTTTTCAGTGGCATCAGAGAGCAAGAGGCAAGGTCAGATGGGCTATGCCCAGAACAGTTTACGTAGCTGTGTGCCAGAACAGGAGAGGTGCCAAGACCATGGTCAGAGCTGGGGATGCTTAGCCCCCTGAGGCATGGAAGACCAAGCTGCCTTCCTGTGTTCTGGCTCCAGCAGTAAATCTTCAGCCCTTTATGGTGGACAGGAGGTCGGGGAGTGCAAAGGTAAGGACCCCGAGTGCTGGGTTTTCAAGGACACAGGTGGCTTCACAAGAAGCCATCTTTTTACAGAGAACCCAAAACCAGCTAAGATATGAGAATGGATACCAATTCTCAAGATTTATTACTAAATTAGCAAAATAAAAGAACAAAGATGCTAGGGGCCGGGGAGATGGCTCAGTGGAAGAAGTGCTTCCCTGGCAAGCACAAGGGCCTTAGTTCAATCCCCGGTTCTGCCAAAACAACAACAACAAAGAACAAAGGTGCTATTTGGTAACGGCAAGGTTTGATAAACATTCTTACATGTATGTTAGGGAGTATACAGTAAATTATTATAGCCTTTCTGTGGCACAATTAAAAATCATCTAACAAACTGTAAAATACATATACCATTTCATCCAACAACATTCTTTCTTTCTTTCTTTCTTTCTTGCTTTCTTTCTTTCTTTCTTTCTTTATTTTTATTTTAGGGAATTGTCTCACAGTATGTATAGAGTCTCACTACTAGATCAGACTCATAGTGATTCTCCTGTTTACAGCCTCCCAAGAGCTGGGATTACAGGTGAACACTACCACGCCTAATCCCACAAGATTATTTCTACACAGAGTGTAAAGACATACCTTAGGAGGTATACAAAATTCAGTGCAACCAGGTTTTCCAATGAAGCTTTGCTCATAATTTTGAAACATGGATTTAACTAAACAGTGTATCAGCAGGAGATTTTACAACTAAATTATCTAGTCATGCATGGAAATAAGGCAGATGTATAAGTAGCCTATATAAGTGGCAACATCGTACACAATATACTTTAAGGACAAACATACAACTCCAAACACCACCAAGCACATCCCTGCATTTAAAAAAGAGAAAAAAAGTGATACATGCTAGGAAATAAACCGGGAAGACCATCCAGCAAGTTTCTAACTGTGGTATTCAGTGTGTAACTACGGGGGGAGGGTGGTAACTTATAAATGCTTTCCATTTTAGCTAAATTCTCTTTTTAGTGTTTTGTATTTTATCATTATAATGTGAAACAGAAAGCAGCTATTTTAAATTCCAAGACTTTCAATGCCTATTTCTATAATTTATACGAATAGATGTCAATAAAATAGAATAAAAACATTCTGTGAGTTCAGAGTCATCATGAAGCACTCTAAATAGCACCAGTTTTTAGATTTTTTTTCAGTTTTGAGAGACTTAAAATCTGTGTGCTAAGTCAGGAGACTATGAGCAACTAACGTCACTCACCATTTAACAGCCACTTTTGAAACTCTACGGAATTAATTGCCAATTACTACAATTAGTTCTAATCTGAAATGAGTAAAACTCATGGTATTCTATATCACTACTTTTCTGAAAAATTGATACAATTAAAAAATGTTTTTGGGCCGGCGGTATAGCTCAGCAGACTAAGCGCTTGCTTAGGTAAGTGCAGGGACCAGTGTTCGATCCTTGGTTCCCCAAGCCGCGCCAGCCCCACCTTCGGGTGCGCTGAGCTGGCAATGCAATCCGAGCTTGGTGGTGCGCGCCTGTAATCCCAGCACATGGGAGGCAAAAAGCAGGAAGATCACTGTGAATGTGGGCTGCATGCACAGTGAGACCCTGCACCAAAAAAAAAAAAAGAAAGAAAAAAAAAAGAAAACAATGTTTTTAATCTGATTTTCAATCATTAGAGTAAATTTATTTACTCAGAAGTTGAAGTTTCCTAAGAGCAAGGATACAAAATTCAAAAGAATTACAAAGTCTAAAACAAAATACCACTCACTGAAATATCTGAAAAGATGCTTGCAGCCACTTACAACGATTTTAGCACTGGTTTTTGTAAATTCTAATGCTATAGACTTTCAGGCTAAAATGAAATTTAAGAATAAACGAACACTGAACACTGACATTTCTTTAACGTTGAGGTTCTTTACAAAGCAATATACTAATTCATCTCCCCAAACTCATAGTTAAATAAACTCTAAAACTTCACACAAGTATTTAACATTAAAATTCTTAATGTGTTCTTTAAGACAAGAGATTGCTTTTCCTGGACTATGGAAATAACTGAAATGTGACTCGTGGCAAGTATATGGCATACGTTAGTTGTACAAATGTCAAAAAGTACACACTCTCCGTAAATGAGCTCCACGGTTGTTGTTCTTGGAAGGAGAATATGATCAACTTGACGGAAAGAGGAAAAGAAAGGGCCAAGTGGGGGGAGAAGAGAAAGCTTCCTGTGGCATTCGGCACAGGGCTGGGGGTGACCCCAGGTCAACTGCCCAGGAAGCTATGGGGTTAAAGTAGGCATTCTAAAAGAACAGAAACGATTACCTCAGAGTGGAGAAAAGTAAGGTATCCTTTCGGCCTTAAGAGATGTAAGGAGAGTTGAATTACATCACTTACTAACAAACATTTAGAACATGAGACTCATGTGAATCCAGAAACTGAAATTTAGCTAGGAGACGATGTGCCTTTATATAAAATAGAATTTGCCGTAATAGCGTAGATCACCTCCCTATATCATCCATAAAAATCAGAATTTAAATTTGTTCCTAATTGCCTAGGCAAGTCCTCCAGAGCCTTTATGTGTGTGTATACATACACACTGCAGTCACAGGATAAAATTACTACTGTTGATCTGGAGATAATTATTGTCAAAGAGGTGGTTTATTAATAACTATTTTCTACTATTTATTAGTAGAAAAAATATTTTTATTAGTAGAAAAACATATATGTATATTCATCACTATATACAGTGATGAATGATAGGTATATGTACAATTATAACATTTAAAATATATTATACACATTTAGTGAATGTTTTAATAAACAAACCTTTCAGATACAAGCATCCTGAATGATTTATAGCATTTCCCTGTCCAGTTTCAGTTACCAGAAGAAAGTACTAAATGGAAAATTCCAGAAATATGCAATGAATTTTAAATACTGTAACTTTATTATAGAATATTGTTGTTCTATTGTATTAATAACAAATAATAGTTACTATTCTTAAACTCTCCATGTGCTTAAGGTATAAATGAACCTTATCATAGGCATTGTCTCAGTTATTCTCTTCTCATTGCTAGGACAAATACCCAACACCCAAACAAAGGAAGGAAAGGTTTAGTTAGCTCACAGTCGGTGGAGGTTTCACTCCACACTGGGCAGCGTGGCACACGGCACCAGGCAGCCTTTCATGGTGGTAGCAAAGAGCAGAGAGCAAAATGGGGAAGTAGCAACAATGGCAACAGACAGCAGGTGTCCCTTAAGTTACATTCAGGTGATCTGCCGCAGGCTGGGCGCAGCACTCACACCCATAATCCCAGCAGCACTTGCGCCCATAATCCCAGCAGCACTCACACCCATAATCCCAGCAGCACTCACACCCATAATCCCAGCAGCACTCACCCGTAATCTCAGCCTTGGATCATGAATTAATCACAAACTGTAAAAACGCACCTCAATGACTACATGAGACTTTGGGGGACAAATACAAACCATAGCAGATACGTTTGGGCAGGAAAAGCATATTATAAGAAAAAAAAAAAAAAGAAAAGCATATTATATACAGGTTGTGCTACCGTTCCTGGTGTGGGCATCCACGGAACATCCTGTACTATAATACCTGTGGATTCTATCATAGAAATTAAGTCTAGTGAGATTAATTATGCAGTAAAATTTAAACTTCATTTCCCCAGGTTCCATGTGTGAAGCAAAAATGCTTGCTACTAAAATCTCAGAAAATGTACAAGGTCCTGAGTTCAATCCCTGATACTGCAAAAATAAATAAATAAATAAATAAATAAATAATAAAATAAAATCTCATAACAGGAGGCACGCAGACAAGTGGGCCTATTAATGGGGACTGTGTTCGCACACCACCTATGCCAAGTCTCCCTGCATAGGTGGTGGCATCAGGAGGAGGTCTGCAACCTAAGAAGATGGATCCCAGGGGCCACAGGCACCAGGAACCGGGCAGTGGGTCCTCTCCACACTGCCTTTGCACTAAGGAAATTCAGCCGCTGTGCTGAGTGCCACAGATTTGCAAAATGAGACCATGAACAACCAATAATAAAGGTGATTTACTGCTGATAGAAAGATGGGGGGATTTTTTTTTAACTGGTCACTGCAGAACAAAATATTACTAAATACACAGCAGAGGCAAACACACTACAGTTCTCGCCCACATGCACAGCACAGCACACTTCAGACATTGCCGTTAGAAAATAAAAACATCAATGGAATTTGTATTTATAAACTTCAAATTGGTATTTCAACATGCAAAATATAGGCAGATTTATTAACACTTCTTTTAAGTTTATGAAGAGTGTGGTAAAGGCTGTCACTTGTCTCATCCTATTTTTATTACGTATAGCTATGACAGAGTAAAATCCAGGGCGACAAATTCAACGTTCCACTTTTCCATCTTCTAAAGCTAGATCCATGCACAGATATTGGAATACAAAGAGTTGGTAAACATTTTTCTATGCAGCACTTTTTTCCTGAGCTGTACTGAAACAAACACCATACTGTGAGCGGTACACGTATACCACAGTCTTTGCATGTAGGATGCAATTAGGTTTTGCATATGTTTCCTTACCCAAAATCAAAAGGGGTCAGTCCTCTACTTTATGGGGGATAGGGGTTAGGGGGAGGCTATCTTTGTCCCTTGGTGCCCTCGTGTCCTTATCTGTTTCTTTGGCCTGCTGAGATTCTATCAGTAGATCAATACTGGCCAAAACAAAAAAAGGCTGACCCACAATCAGGGCAAGGTGTGAGAGAGATACTCATATTTCTCACTAGCACTCTCCATGTTACTAAACAAAATTGCCTCCTACAATTTCTGTGTATTAAAAATACAAACTAAAAGCACATAAACATCTGTATTTCAGATATGATCAAACCAAATAAACTAGATTATAAGGCAATCCTGTTTCAAGTATGGGGTGCTCAGAAGGTCACAAAGAGGAGACAGACACTCAGATAAAAAGGAGAATCTTGGAGGATTCAAAATAGTACCCCATATAACCAAGATCTAAGAATCTGTAAGACATTACCAATACAGGCTTTGTCTGGATATAGGACAATCCCCCAAATAATTACAACAAACATTTTTTTCTCTAAAATATATTTTTACCTGTGAGCCAACAGAGCTAATACAAGACTTTTTACCATCATCCACTTCTGTATTACTGTTTTGTTCTGAGTTAGCATGTATATTTAACTCAAGCTTTGCTGTTATTTTCAAAAGAATATAAAGTGCCTCTGAGAAGTCCCATGTGTTGGACAAACAAAAACATTCCAAGAAAGTATATGTTATAGGATTATCTCCAAGTATTAATGACATAATACCTTTTTTCTCTTGCTGAATAAATGGTTATAAAAGCAAAAGCAAAGCCCATCATACATAAGAACTTTGTGTTTAAAACTGAAAGAAAGTTTAACCATCATACACAAAGCAGCTCCTTGGGTCACTTGAGCTGGCATCTGCTACACATAAAGAAGTGTTTAAACAACAGAAAAAATTCGGAGTATGACTTACCCTCCCTTAATGTAGTCAAGGAAGGAAACTTCTGTCTCCACCAAGAAAGATAGTAACGTTACCTGAGAAAAAGAGGTATACAGGGAGAGACAGAATTACCTGTTGGTACTAATTTTAACTCAAATAGACTTTTCTCCTCCTGGAGAGAAGATATTTTCTAGCATCTAGAAAAATCACTGGAGATATTATTCCTTATTAAAATCTGCTAGGACTGATTACTCCTATCCTCAAAATTACCAGACAAAAAGGGATGATGATGATGAAGATGATAACAATAATAATAATAATAATAATAATAATAATAATAATAAACTCTTCTTGTGACCAAACTCTCTGAAGAGCAGCATGAAAAGTATCTACAAGGACACACTGTTATTCCAATTTTAGATAAAAGGAAAGATCAAAAAGAGATAGGGAGTAGTTAGAAGTGAGCCACACAAGTGTGTGCTTTTATCGTTCTTCTGTCATTAGGCCACCTAACATACCAAGTGTCTTGCATTATCAAAATCTTTAAATTTTACTGAGAAAATCTTTAGTATATTGCTTTCTCATAAAACGATGGTACTGATTTTTCACAATTTTTAGGTGTTTTCCTCTCTGCCCTCCTGGCTGATTTAGTGAGGCATCCCACGCTTTTAAATCTTAATCCACTTACAGACCACATTTGCCTCTTAGGAAATGAGTAACTGGCTGGCCTGATAGCTCAGGACCAAAGCACCTGCCTAATCGGAGCACAGAGGCTGGTTCAATGGGCTGTGTCCCGCTAGCCCCACCCAGGTCTCCTGAGGTCACTGAACTCTAATTCCAAGGAAGGAAGATCCATAACAAATGGCTGGTTTTCCTACAGGTACTTACAACCCCAGGAAAGCATAAAGGAAGCCAGTCTAACAGAGCTAATACTTCTATTAAGAATCATTTATATTAAAATCCTAAGTGAAACAAAACTGTTCAGTTGCTTTTTGTCTCATTAAAAAGGTCTATATTCACTTTATTAATCTGAATCCTTACTAAATACCATAAAGCTTGACTTACTGTTCCAGAATTAGTATACTTTTTCTTTTTTCCTTTCTTTTTAGGATTCACCACCTTAAAAACCAAACAGAATGGTTACAAAGTTAGATTTTATAGTGTGATTTTTTTCTAGTGGTCTAGTTCTACTGCTGTCTTCTCTTGTTACCCACGTGCCCCCTTACAACAGGGCAACCCGACGCGGTCATGGGGCCAAATGTCTCCACAAAAGTTCCTGGCATCCTCTTTTAAAAGCAATCTTTTTTCAGTAACATTCTTACCAATCATTTCATTATTGATTACTTAAACCATCAGCATATTGCTCATTTCAGAGCCTATTAACATCTAAAATCCTAAAGAATAATCATTGCTTTGTAGAAAAATCATAGATTTCTAAAGAAAAGTCTGAGAGAGGGACTGGGGAAATGGCTCAGTGGAATAAGTGCTTCCCTGGAAAGCACAAGGGCCTGAGTTCAATCCCCAGCTGCACCAAAAAAAAAAAAAAAAAAAAAAAAAAAAAAAAAAAAAAAAAAAAAAAAAAAAAAAAAAAAAAAAAAAAAAAAAAAAAAAAAAAAAAAAAAAAAAAAAA
>PVKA01053558.1:0-11175 GCA_004027165.1 Ctenomys sociabilis | reverse complement strand
TTTTGTTTTTAGTTAATTTATTTTTGTTTTGAGAGAGGGTCTTACTATGTGGCTCAGCCTGGCCTTGAACTGGAAGAGAGCCTCCTGCTTCAACGTCCTGGGTGCTGGGATTACAGGCAAGCAACACAACACCTGGCTTAAATATACTTCATTTTAAATGAGTAGTTTTACATTCATAGCAAAATTAAACTGTAGATTCCCATTGTGCTCCCCATCTCTGCTCTACAACCCCTTTCAGTGTTACTGCAGGTCACCAGAGTGGTACACGTGGTGAAACCGATGCACCTACATGGACAGTGTCTACTATTACCGCTCAGGGACCGGTGCTTACGTTAGAGCCCCTCCTTGGTGTTGTCCAGTGAGTGTGAACACGAGGGAGGGCTCACACGAATCACCACTGCGGCCCCCTAAGAGGCTGGCACAACCCTAGTCCTCCTCTGTGTTCTTCTCTCCCCTGGCAATCACAGATCCTTCCTCATTTGTCTCCATAGCTTTGCCTTTTAGCTGAGATCACAAATTCTGCAGTCTTTCAAGGTTGGCTTCCTTCAGTTGATAATACATGCTTAAGCTTCCTCCACCACTTTTCATAGACTGATGATGCCTTTTTTTTTTTTTTTTTTTCTTGTGGTACTGGGGATTGAACTCAGGACCCTGCGCTTGCCAGGCAGGTGCTTATTCTACCGAGTTATCTCCCAGCCCTGATGATGCATTTTTAATGCTAAGTTGTATTCTAGCTCCCAGGCTTGACATAATTTATTTATTCATCACCTACTGAATTGTGACCAAAACTGCTACCGGCACTGTGTGGAGGGCTCTGCTAGGTGTATGTTTTCAACCCTCTACGTAGGCACCAAGGGGCACAAAGGCTGGACTGTACAGCAAGCATATATTTGGTGGTGTCTGAGACAGCCGAGCTGCCTATTGATGAGAGTTCTCGCTGCTCCACAGCGTCATTACTCTGTATTTCTGGGTTTAAGTCACTCTAATAACCACTATCTTTCTTTCTCGTTGTTTTCATTTGCAGTGCCCTGGTGGAATACAATACGAGCATCTTTAGAAATGCTTACTTACTATTTTTAATGAGGTGGTTATTCAGATCCTTTGCCTACTTTTATAGTCAGAGTTACTGAGTTAATTTAAAAAAAAAAAATCTTTTGGGGCCGGCGACATGGCTCAGTAGAATAAGTGCTTGCCTGGCAAGCACAAGGGCCGAGTTCAATCCCTGGTTCTGCCAAAAATTAAATAATAATAATAAATCCTTTATATTTCAGGAACCAGTCCTCCATTAGAGAGTTTAGTTTCTTTGCAAACACTTCCTCCCAGCCTGTGGCTTGCTTCCCCATTCTCCCTCCGTGCTTGACACGGCTGGACAGCACTTGCTGTCAGCTGACTCTTCCACAGTGTTTTCCTTGGCTCAGAATTGCTCTAAATCTTTGCTGTTGAGGTGAAAGCAGGCAGGGGAGGATGGAAGTGTGGACAGAGCACCCCGGGACTGGATGCAGTAACGGTGAGGTAATGAGAAGAGGCAGCTAGGCTCAGGCTCAGCATAATACTAGCAATTACAATTATTTAGATTTAAAGAGTGTTCTCAAGGTCATGAGCAGGAAACAGCTTCTGGAGGTGGCTGCATTGTTCATGCGGCCTGGGGCAGGCCTCGGATTAATGCAGAACTCAGAGATAAGGCTTGTTACACAGCAGGGGGTTAAGCTGTCCTTACTGATGGATCCCTCACCCGTTGGTGTCTCTCTGCAATGCTTTGGCCTGCGCCAAACAGGAAAGGAAACACCTAGATTTTCCTCCTGATAATGTCTGTGAATCCAGAAATGTGGTCAGAGGTGGGGGTGGGAGAAAGAAAAGGAACACTAAGAGGTTTGAATCGGTTCAGGCATTGGCTCAGAGAAACAGCCAGATCCCTCCTCGCCTGAGCCTTTCAAGCTCAATACAAAAGGCAGAGAAGGAAGGAAGGAAAGAAAGAAAGAAAGAAAGAAAGAAAGAAAGAAAGAAAGAAAGAAAGAAAGAAAGAAAGAAAGAAAGAAAGAAAGAGAAAAGAGAAAGGAGAAAGAGGAATACAATCAAGTGAGGAAACAGGAAATGAGAAGCTATTTCTGCGGATTTCCCACATACGGAAGAATCTGATTTAGAATGGAAGGCGGTGGCGGGGGAGGGGGCGGTGGACTGGCGCTCACCTAGCAAGCTAGGCCCTGGGGTCCCACCGCCGGTCCTCAGAAACTAAGAGTTAAATTGAAGAAGAGAGCAGGACACTTAGGGCTCTTCTCCTGACAGCCTCCCTGCCCTGGACTTGGGTAGCATGAACTCTCCACCCAACCCATTGCCTGAGGGAGGACAGAGGCCTGAGAGGAAGGGAGTTTGACCAAGACGGCAGCCAGCTCAGGGCCTTTGTGTCTCTTCTACGCAAGCACCTTAAGAATGATGAAGCTTTTCCATATGATACAATTAAAGCCTCAGACAAATTAGAAGTCGTTAGCAGCGGAAGAAAGGTGACAGCACAGATTTAGGGAGTGAGGGGGAAAAGAAGCGTGCAGAAAGCAGATGATGTCAGTGCAATTAACAACCATATGCCTTGAAAGTTTGTGAAGGAGAAATCACACCCAAGTTGTAAGAACTCCTTCAGCGAAGATGAATGGAAAGAATGAGAAAGAAACATTGTTTTTTGAATATCACCAGCACCTTTTGCAAATTAATTTCATATAAATTGATTATTCCGCCAGTTTGTCACATGAATGTTTGACAAATTGTTCTTTGTGCCTTCTCTAATAAGAAGAGAAGTGTACTAAACTAGAGCCATACAGCCTGACCAGTGGGCAATAGCACCTGACATCACATCCTCTCCATGCTTTCTATTCTTCCAGAAGTTTCGCTCTAGTCCTTCTTCACTCTTCCTATTCTTCTAGAAAGTTTTCTGTGGTCATCCTCCCTATTCTTTGTATCCTTTCCAAAATGTCTTCTGTTCGTCATTCCCTACTCTTTGTTTTCCACTGATGCCAACCCTACCTGCCCATGGTCTCAGGTGTTGGAGAGGATTTCACCACCAATTTTCGCTCCTAAGCTGACTCTTGCTTTACTTTGCCTGTTGGTGTCCAAGTCTTGCAGCTGGGCAGAATCACCAGTGAAGCTGGCCTCACCCTTAAAGACTTCTTCCATGGTGAAGAACCCAGGTGCTGACCCTCCAAAGCCTGCAGTGATTCTGAGGTGCACTGAGGAACGTAATGGCCTCCTGAGAAATTTAATCTTTGTAATTCACTGTTGCTAAAAGTTCTGGAACATTTTTTGTTTGTTTGTTTTGTTTTGTTTTTCTTTTAGGACTTTGTTAAAATATATGGGAGGAGGCACTTTGTCTTTCAAATTTAAAAATGTATTTTTTTAGGGGGTGTGCGGAGAGAGAGCTCCATAGAATAAGCCCCTGCCTGGCAAGCACAAGGTCCTGAGTTCAGTTCCTGGTACCACAAAGACAAAACAAAACGAAAACACGTACTTCTATCCTTAACTGACACATAACAGTTGTATATAATTTATAGAGCACTGTGCAACATTCAATATATGTCCATAATATGTCATAGCTCAAAGTAATTGGCATATCTCACCCCAGACATCAATCATTTCTCTGGGTTGGGTACCTTCAAACTCTTTCCTAGCTGTCTGGAAGTATTTGATCAGTGGTTATCTTCTGGAGTCGCTCCACTGTGCTGTAGGGCTATAGGGTATCACAATTTATCTCTCCATGGCTACTCCAGTCCAGTGGCTCTTGTGTGTTTATTGGCCACCCTTTCTGCACCCCCCCTCCTCCCAGCCTTTGGTAGCCATTATTCTATTATTTCTTTCCTGGCTAGCAACCTTTTTGCTTCTATAATCAGGGAGATCAATGCTATTTGCCTTTCTGTGCCTTGCACCCTTAACATAATCTTCTGTAGTTTCATCCTTTCTCCCCAAATGACAGGGTCCTATTCTCTTTGTCCCTGGAAGCTTCCATCGTCTACTCATCTGTCTGTGGCCACCCAGGCGGGCTCCACGTCCTGGCCATTGTGGATAGTGGTGCAGCACACGGGAGGACTGACAGCTCTTCAAGCTACGCCACTCTCCCGTGTTACACCAAAGGTATCTCACCCAGCGGGACTGAGAAATAGCTGGTTCCACCTCCTGCTGAGAATTCCTACAGAGACTTCCCATAGGCAGAGGCCAGGGTGGCTACTTTAGTTGGTTTGCTTGCTTGTTTCTGATGTGGTCATGATCCAGTATGACATGTGAGCGTGCAAAAGGAACACACAAACAAAGAACATGGATATTCCATAGCTTCGTATTCTATACCTTCATCATGAATAAATAGAATAAGGCACACAACTATCTGGAAATGATAGCCTGACCAGAGTTAAAACCAATACCCAGAGAGGATGCAAGAGAAGCAGTCATGGGTCTAAAATACATAGCATTAATCCAAAAAAAGAAAAATAAAGTCTTACATGGAGCACCTAACCAAGTAATTAAAAGAGTTAGGAAATCAACAAATCAGTCAGCCCTGGCAAAAAAGTAATTGCAACCATAAAAAAAAATCAGAAAAATGTAATCATAAAGAAATGTTATCTCAAGAATGGGAAGCAAGATTTGATACTTTATTTAAAAGTATGATTTAAATAGTCTGGCTTGACCAGCCAACAAAAGAGAAAGAATATTATGAGGATATTAACTTGTTTTAAAAAGGTAATTATCATCATTTAAAAAGGTAATTATCGTCATAGAAAAAACATATTTTTCTCAATGCTATATGCCTGTGCATGTAGCTGTAACTGCTATTAATTACTGTGAAAATTAAATTAAACCACCTGAGAATTCAGACCTTTAGAAAGCTCAGGCCTTGGGTTGTAAGATTTGTGTCGTACCAACTTGGGGACCTGGGCAACCGCAGTGCCTTTACCTTCCGGTCCCATCGCTGCTGGCCCAGGTTCGTCTCTCGGAGGGAGCGTGGCTCAGGGGTGTCTCCACCTTCACAGTGCTACTGTCCATCTGTGGTCTCCGCTGGATTCTTGAGTCTCAGCAACTTACACTGGAGCTGGAACAAAACAAAACAAAGCACGGCAGCTCCTGGCCGGAGACCAGCTGATCGCTTGGTCTTCTGTGAAGGCCTCTTTGAAGGAGGAGGGCAGGCAGTGCCCTCCTAAGCCTTCATTTTCCTCTCACTCTTATGACTTTAGTTACTTTTTGGTTGTTTTATTTGTCTGTTTTGACAAACAATCAGAGAAGTAAACAGTCAAAAAATAAATAATGAGTTTACATCTTGGATACTGTATTTTTCAACTATAGAACTTCTATTTGGCTCTTTTATACAGCCACCTCGTCTATATAATCATTTAATTATTACAATTACTTTTTTGGGGGGGTGCTGGGAATGGAGCTTGGGGTCTTGCACTTGCTAGGCAGGCACTTGTGCCGCTCAGCTATCTCCCCTGCCCTGTTCTTGCTTTTAAAGCTTCAGTCACATTGATTGTGCTGATCTCTACTGCTGATGTCATCTTTGGATCTGTTTCTCTTGGGCATCTTTTCTCTTGGTTATGGACCACATTCAGCTGCTTCCTGACGTGTCTAGTAATTGCATGTTTGTATGCTGGGCACTAAATATTATGTGTGTCACACGGTGAATAGTGGAAGTGATTAACTTATAAAGAGAAAGGGTCTATTTGGGCTCACAGCTGTGGAGGTTCCAATCCGAGGCTGAATGACCCCATCACTTCTGGGCCCCTGGTGAGGGCACTTTATGGCCACAAAGTGCAGCAGAGCACATGGCTTAGCTCACAGGCTAGGAAGCACAGCAAAGAAGAGGAAAAGACTTAGGTCTCTTCCTCATCTTCAAGGTCATGCCTGTAATGACCAGAGCACCTCCCCTTTAGCCCCACCTCCAATGGGTTTAGCGCTTCTCAAGAGCGCCACCTTGGGGACTAAACCTTTAATATATGACTCTTTAGGGAACACTCATCCAAATGGTCACACTATGTTTTGGGGATCTGGAGTTTATTGTTTTCTTTTAAAGAGAAATGGACTTTAATAATTTACTGGTGGATACTCATAGGCTTGGTCCTATTAAAACTTGGCTTTAGACTTCCTTAGAGTGACCCTGGAATATTCCTCAGTCCATTATTAGAGAAAACCTAGTCTTAAGGTCTTTGCTGGGATCTAAATTGAACCCCAGCATGTTCAGGAAGATATTTTCATTTTAGGTGGTCAGAACACCCCAAGTCGCACAATGTCTGTCTTCTCTGGAATCTCTATTCAGTTTATAATACCTCCTCCCGCAACCACAATGGCTATTCTCTCTGTAGCTTTCAGTACTTAGCCAAAGCCTGGAGGTAACCTGATGCAGACTTCTAGGGTCTCTTTTCTTCCTTTTCTCTGCTATTCTGATTGTCAAACTCCAGCTCCTTTAGCGGCTCTCATTTCTGATTTCTGTTTCCTCTACCCAGACCTAATGCTATTCTGTGGGTTTTACTTCCTTGGTCTGCATTTTGGAAATTGATCCTACTTAGGAAGTTGGAGTAGATTAGGAGTTACATTGAGTGACTTTTTTTTTTTCTTTCATGGATCAAAGCTCTACTTGTCTGTTATCCATCACCTGAAAAATATTTGTTTAATATAGGTTGTTCAGTTTTGTTATTGATCAGAATAGAAGGGTATATTTGGTATGTTTTACTCACCCCGACTGGTTTCCTTCTTTTATCATGTTCATAGTTACGTTTTCATAAAAATTTTACTCAAGGATGAGAATTTCACTTGCTTATCTCTTAGAGAGATTAAGTGACTAATGTAAATGAATAAAGAAGCTGGGATGAAGTTTTGTTGCATTAGAAAATACATGCCTGGTGTGAACAGTATTTGATATTCACCTTTATGGAAATATGTTTTCAATATTGCTTTTCCAGCCTCCATACTATATAAACAGAATACCTAAATGCCACGGCCTCCTTTGAGATGTACAGCTGGAGTTAGTTTTCTCGTTTGGCCCAGATATACCAGTCATCAGCATTGATTTGTCCCACCTAGAATAAGTGTCATCAGAGTGCTCCTGCCTGCGGGCCTGATGGCAACAGGGAGACGGTTCTTCGTTCTGATGTCCCATTGCATGAGGGACACAGGCCACCCAGAGCTCCTCTGGAGAAGAAAGCACTGATCGTCTGGGTCCTCCACTTCACTGTGTCCCAGAAAACAGTACTGCAGCTAGTCAGACTCGCTCCTTCCATCTTCGCCTTCGTTTTATAAGTTCTCTGAGACTGACACCCATGTTTATTCTGTAGGCAAGGTATTTCTGTGATGTTCATTCTTTCCTTTTATTTTAAACTTGTATAATACTTCTGTGGGTTCTCAATGGCCCCTTTAGATTTGTAATCTCCCTTTCAGTCTTATTCTTTGTTCGTATCTCTGAGTTCCCATCTTTGTGCACTTAATTCTTATTGATTTACTCTAGAGTGTAGCACAATTACAAAAGGTTTCCTTCAGTTCTTATGGCATTGTCATCAGGGCTGGTCCACCCGTGTGTAGATGCAGTCCCTAGGGCCATAGTCATGTTAGGAACCTGGGAAAAGTGGCTTACACTTCTAAAGTCAGAAAAATACATACTATTAAATATATAGTATAAATCCACATTAGAATATATTAATATTTATGCCAGTGTGATCATTGTATTATTTTTATAGAAAAAGAATCCTGCAAAGATGACAGCTCCTGGAAACCACAAAAGTCATAATATGATCTTGGTAAGTCTGCTTGATAAAATTAAGATTAAGTTCTTGGTATCATTTATTAATTTGATCATAATCGAACTCCCTTAGCTACAGCAAAAGTATTATTTTAGCAGTTTGTGGGCTTAGTGATCTCACCTGGCTTAAGACATTAAATCTGGTCATCACACCTTCTGCGCCTCCAGTCTAGGTTGGCCTCTCTGCCCTCCTCGACCCTGCCACTGACCTGTGATGCATATCAGGTTAATTATCCTAACCAGATAGGTTGTTTTACCACCTGGGATTATTTGTGTGTTTCTCTGCAATGTCATCAACTTCTTTCTCCATTTAATTATTTTTTTTTTTTTCTGGAAAGGCAGTTAGCTTATTCGTACTACAGACAATGAATCCACGCTCGGCTTCTATGGGAGGGAAGGTGCTTTCTAAAAACTGCTGTGTTTCACCACTAAAATAAGGTTGCGCGTCAATTGTCCCGATTTTACTGATGCTAAACTTAGCAGCTACAGTCTGGTGCTGGTCGGTGGTGACCTCATGCTTGGTGTTGTTGCCTGAAAAATACTTACGTCATTAGACTTTAACAACAGTGAGGGTTTTTTTTTTTTTTTTTTCTAATTTGCTCATTCTTGTTTTGTTCTCCTTAACATCTGGAAGTATTTTGCTTGCCATTGGAAAAGTTGGGATAAATCCTTTTTCCCCTTTTCAAGCCACCTGTTTCATAGTGAGCTGTTAGTGAAGGGCTTGCTGTTGTTGACACCCAGGGAGTTGTTTCCTTGTTCTTCTCACTTGTAAAGCTCAGAAGCAGTGAAGGTGCACAAGCAACGACAAACCAATATGTTGGTCCTCAACCAACACGTGGCCTGCTTTGCTGTAGTCTCCAGAAAAGGAAATCAAAGTGTGTTACAAGCTAAGAAATCAATTGAACAATTAAAATAATTGTGGATTCCCACTCTGGGCAGGACACATAATGATACTGGAATACTTTTTATATTAAGAAGCTAGGAACCTATACGAGAGCAATGGCTTGAGCCAAGGAGACAGAGAGGCTCTTACTGGGACAACACAAACATCAAAAAAGAATAGTGAAAACAATTGATTAAAACAAATTGACTATATGAAACCTAGAAACTTACCAGGCAGAGTGAGGGAGAGAGACACAGAGAGAGACAGAAAGCGAGACAAAGAGGATAAACACTGAGAACAAACAATAAATATACACATTTACAGACACTCCCAAATTTCCGCTGCACAAGGCCTATATTTTGTGTATTATTTTTGGGAATGTATAGGTGCTCCCATCCCCCAATGGACCCACCAACACTATATATAGTGTTTTATTTTCCATACCAGGAATTGAACTCAGAACCTTGCACTTGCCAGGCAAGCACTTATTCTACTGAGTTATCTTTCCAGACCCCACCAACACTATATTGCTGAACTGTAATAGTAAAAAGTGGCATCTAGGTATAATTTTTATCTGTGCTGGCCCTATTAGGAGCCACACTGAGAAATTTTCTTATGTTTACAATCTTTTCAATGAACTTGCTGTGCATTGAAATAATTTTAGCTCAAGGTTTCATCTATTCTCACCTAAATTTGTGAGCTATTTGTATCCTAGAAATAGTAGCTTTTTCTGTTATATAAGCTGCAAATATATTTTTTTACATTCTCATCTATCTTTTGACAGTGATTGTAGCCATTTTCTTCTGACATGTAATGTTTTTTTTTATTTTGTTCATTTTTTTTTCTCAAACACAGCTGGATGTATCAGTCTTTTAAAATTGTTTCTGTATCTTGTGTCATTAGGAGGACGATGGCTGAGCTTTCCTCCAGCACACCCGAGCCTTCTCCTACTGAGCTGTGCTGGGCTGGGCACTATGGGTGCTCCCCAGAGAGGCAGAAGAGCTGGCGGGCAGGCTGGCCTGGCTCTGTCCACTGGGCCCTCATGAGGACGGGAGCTGACGCCACCCATGGCTGGACCATGAGGTGCTTCTGTTGGACACAAACAGCTTTACAGGATGTGAACACTGGACAAGGCCACTTTGTGACCACACCTGTCAGGATCAAAGACCACTCCATGGTCATGCCTGAGCACAAACAAGGCAGGGACTCCGTTCAGAGCCCTAGAGGGACCCTCATCTGGCAAATGAGAGGCCTCTGCTTCTTGACCAATGGCAGCCTTCCCCTTCTTCAGCGATTACAGCTTTGACCCATTCCAAATTTACCATAGTGTTCTGTCCTTCTGGATAAGACTGGTGAAGACCTCCAGTCCAAGACCACCCCTGCTTCCTCACCAGATCCAATCCAGAATAAGACCTACTCCCTTAACCCCTCTTTTGCAATCATCCCCTGGCACAACCCTAGATCTGTGCAGACTGGTCCCTCTTCCTCTTAGTGTATGTCGTCCCTTGCGCACCAGTGAAGCGTCCACCCTGCTCAGCTGTAGCTGCCTCCCTGGTGGTCTTTGACTGGAGCACATAGCCATCCTCCTTTTTGCTGGTTGCCCAGTGGGACAAGGAGTGCACAGACAGCGAGGCCAGCCCAGGAGGCCTGTGAGTCCACAGGAGTCCTGTATGCACCTTGCTCCTCTAGGCATGAGCCCCACCTTTGGATTGTTTTCCTGGTTCCACGTGTAGCCGCGAATTCGACAGACAGCGCCCACCCTGCCCACACTGTCTCCTTCCTCCTGTCCCACCCTAGCGTCATTTCTGCTGCGTCGGCATCGTGAGGAGACCTCTGTGCCAGTTCACTGAGCTCTGCATCTCGGTGCATCAGGGAGGACGCTTGGGGTTTGGAGCCGGTGTGGACAGTGGGGCTGGAAGTGGGTCAGGTGGTGAGCATGGCTGTCCCCTTCTGTTTGTTTTTCCCCTCCGAATTTCATGTCTTCATCTCGGGCCACCAGCTCTCTGTTGGGTTTTGGTTTTGACTCTCTTCCGTGGGGCTATGGTCCTTTCCCTGCTTGACTGCTGTCAGTCATTTCGTATTAGCTTTACATTTCTATTTGCTACTAACTGGTTTAGCACCAAGGGAGGGAATTCTGCAGGGCTGCTGCTGGGGGTACTGAGGGCATCTCCCCACCCGTTGGGTGGCACAGTAAGTCGGCCCTTCTCTATTGGAGCACTGCTTCTCCCTTTCTTCTGGCCCACAAGTTCTTTTCTCTTTCATCTTGTGCTTTGGAGACAAAAGTTCTGTTTTTTGCTTTTGGCCTTAATGCAGACCTTGTCCATGCACCGGAACAGTCTGAATCTTGATTTAATGGAGGAAAGGAAAAGGAAAAACAGCAAGGAGCTCGTAACACCCGCCCGACACCTGGTCATGGAGCTGCCCGCCTCCAGTGGGACCATGCACTCCACACTCTAGTCTGTTCCTCGAGCTGCCTGCCCATGGTCCCCAGCTTGTGAGGCTTCCTAGTGACCAGATGGTTCTGCCTAGAAGGGAC
>PVKA01053557.1:0-11178 GCA_004027165.1 Ctenomys sociabilis | reverse complement strand
TTCCAGGGATTGAACTCAGGACCTTGTGCTTGCCAGGCAGGAGCTTATTCTACTGAGCTATCTCCCGGCTTTTACAGTCTCTTTCTTTGCAAAGTCTCACTCTTACACACAATACTGGTTAGATGTATCTTTCATTACTTGGACAGCATCCCAGCTTCCATTCAGGAAATGGCTCTTCCCTACGCAGGTAGGCAGGGACCCTGGGTACTGCCCCTATTCCTGAGCCCCATGGCCAGAGAGAGCAGGTCAACCTCACCCTTGCCTAGCCATGCAGCCTGAAAGTATGAGGCGACACGAGTCCAGTCTGTGGGACACTCTCCCCAGCCTGTATCATGGGGAAGACTCCGGGATGCAGGTAGACATGAAGTTTTGTCTTTCTCACCATTCTTTCTGATTCTCTTGAGGTCCACCCATCTTCCAGGTGTGGCCATAGAGCCCTTCCTCGGTCTGTTCCCAGTAAAACATGAGGTTGCTACCCTCAGACTGACTATGAAGGAGGTTGTAATGTAAATGAGTAGTTACACTGCAACAGAGGAAGGGCTGCCATCTAATAAATAAAAATCACAAAGGAAGGAGGCAGGATTCCACTGAGAGGACAGGGTGAAGTGTTCCACAGAGCAAGCAAAGAATGAATGGTTTGAAGGCAAAGTATTGGGGCAGGTTTTGGTACAGTTAGCAGCGCGTACAAAAGCAGAGATATGGAAGAGCAGGTTACGTGCACAGAGCTTCTAGGAATTAGGCTGGAGTAGAGTGTACACAGGTGTGTGGGCAGAGCTGAGCAGTTTATATCTGTGAAAAAGAAAACAATCATGTTTTAATGTTATAGGACTTAAACTTTGATCATCTACTCTGTGGATGGATCAGAAGAATGGCAAGGAAATAGCTGTATACTTTGTTTTGGGCCAGCTCAGCCAGCTCTGAGGGTGGGCCTGGTGCAGCATGTGGTGCTGGGGATTGAACTATGGTCCCCTGAGCCTGCCTAAACTTTCCTAAGACCACTGAGCTATCTTGTCAGCCCAGGATGCTTCTATGAATTGTGAAAATGTGGGTACTGGAGAGCAGCTAAGAATCACCTTCTGAGCCGGGCGTGGTGGCGCAGGCCTGTAATCCCAGCACTTGGGAGGCTGAGGCAGAAGGATTGTTGTGAGTTCGAGACCAGCCTGAGCTACAAAGTGAGTTTAAGGCCAGCCCGAACTGCATAGTGAGACCCTGTCTCAAAAAGACAAAAAAAAAAAAAAAAAAAAAAAAGAATCACCTTCTGTTAGGAGGTGGTTCTCTATGGGTCTCTCGAATTTCTGTACATGTTGCAAGCAAAGCCACTGACTGGTCTTTGTTTCAGGCTTCCTATGCACAAAAGTGGGCATCCTTGGAAGATGGAGACAGAGGACTCCCTTTGACACACAGGTTACAATGTCAAACACATGGACAGTGCTCAGGTCTGGGCTGGGCACTACAGAGATAAGAACAAAGAATAACAAGAGAAGGAGGTGACCAACACAGGAAATAAGGGTGAAACACAAAGCAATACAACACAAGTATTACATTCCACAACACAAGGTGTCCTTCTGCTTACACCATTTTGTTGCTTAGTATGCTGTTTTGAACACCATCAAATTTCAATACAAAGGATCCTACCCATGCCCACCAAGCCAGAGCGACTGGCCTGAGACAGTGGGGCCCACTCCTGGATCCCACCTCCAAGCCCTCCCAGTGAGTGGGAATTTGCACAACTCACCAGGCTTCCCAGATCAGTGAGTGTGTGGTGAGTCTGAGGGAGAGCCTTTGGCTTCTTCCCGCACATGCTACCCGGATCCCCACCCAAAGCCCTCAAAGGCAGTGACCAGCCTGAAATCTCACGGCCCACTCACCAGCAACTCCCTGGATCCCCTACCCTAAAGCCCACTGAGCGAGTGGGAATTTCCCTGACTCCCTGGGCATCAAAGTTCAGTGAATGTGTGGTGAGTCTGGGGGACAGCCTTTGGCTTCTCCTTGCATGCTCTGCACTATCCAGAGCCTCAAGCCCCAAGACATCCTAGTCAGAGACCTGCCTGAGACACCCCAGACAGACCTACCTGGCAACTCCCCGTAGCCTCTGCCCCCAAACCCACCACAGGAGTGAGAACTTTTGGTGACTCTCCTGGCACTTGACCCACCCCCGCCCAGCCTGGTGAATGTGAGGGAGAGATTCTGCACCACCCAGTGCTCCCCTAACCAGGGACCCAACAGAGGGGACTCACAGGAGCTACAGCAAAAAGGAACTGAACACAACAGCTAGATCCAGGCCAGGCATAACTGGATAATCTCAAATTTAATAGACTGGCACCTGAATCTCATTACGCATTAAGGCTGTAGCTGCACCAAAGCTCTACACCAAAGGTCAGACATCAGTACTATACAAAATGACAAAGACAAGGAGAAAAATGCAATATCAGGTCTTGAGTCCACCAATAAGTGAAGAGGACACTAGCTCAGCTGAAATGAACAAATTAACAGAGACGGAAGCAAAGGAACAACAGCAGAAAGGCATAGAGGAACTCAGACAAGAATTAATTCCCTAAATAAAAAAAGAAACATGTGAATACACAGCATCTGACATAAAGAATCAAATCCAGAAACAACTGGGGAAAACCCAATGCTCACTCAGAACAATTGCAGAGAACACTATTCCAGCTGAAATGTATGAATTAACAGCATCGGAAGCAAAGAAACAACAGCAGAAAGGTCATGAGGAACTCAAAGTAGAAATAATTTCTGAAATCAAAAAAGAATTCCTAGAAATCATACCATCTGAAATACAGAAACAATTCTGGAAATATATGGAGGAAAACCAATTTGGAAGAAACTCTGCAGAAAAAGAATTAATAGCTACCTCTAAAGAAGAAATGGATAAAAAAAATAGAGATCAGAAGTATGATGCAATCCTGGAATGAGCAATACAGAAAAGAAATACAACACATGAAGCAGAGTCAAAGAGATATAGAAGAACTAAAAATATCAATCATGAGTCTACAAAACCGTTTGAGGGAAAGTGAAGACAGAGTTTCAGATCTAGAGGACTCTGGTGCAGCTAGTGAAAAGGTGTGAAAGGATCTCTTAAAAACAACAAGAATGCAGGAAAAAATAATTCATCACATGCAAAATGACACCAAGATGAACAATGTGAGATTAATTGGCATCAATGAGAATGAAGGAATCAATACAAAAGACATAAAAAGAATATGTGCAGAAGTAATAGCAGAAAACTTCCCAAATATGAGGAAACAAACCAACATTCAGGTAATCGAAGCATACAGAACACCAAATAACTTCAAGCCAAGTAAAAACACACCGAGACATATCCCACAAATCCAACACAAGAATAATATACTGAAGACTGCTAGAGAGAAGAAGCAGATCACATTCAAAGAAAGCCAATCAGAATTACAGCTGACTTCTCTGTACAAGCCATGAAGGTCAGGAGAGCATGGAGCAGAGTTCTTCAAGTCCTCTATGAAAACAAACTCCAGCCCAGACTATTTTACCCTGCAAAACTCTCTTTCAAGTTTCATGGAGAAGTGAAATACTTCCACGAAAAAGAATCAATAACCAATTTCATGATGACAATGCCATCGCTACACAGGCTACTGAAAGATGTTGTAGAGAGGAATCACAATGACCAGAACTCCATGAATGAGAATGGAAGGAACCCACTAAACAGGGCAGACAGTTAAACACAGGATACAAAGGAGCAAACAACAGCAGGTAAATACCATGACAAACATAAGTAAACACATTTCAATTATAACCATCAATAAAAATGGACTCAATTCACCAATTAAGAAAAATAGACTGGCACAGTAGATTAGGAAACAAAACCCAACAATATGCTGTATACAAGAAACACACTTAACTCAAAAGGACATTCATAGGCTCAAAGTCAAAGGTTGGAAAATAATACTACATGCTCCGGCACCTCAGAAAAAAGCAAGAGTAGCAATTCTGATCTCAGACAGTCTCAACTTCAAACCAAGAATGATCAAATGACACAAAGAAGGCCACTATATAATGGTTAAGGGAAAAATTCAAGAGCAAGAGGTAACACTCATAAATATCTATGCACCAAACATAGGAGCACCCTACTGTGTAAGACAAATCTTACTGATCATAAAAAACCTAGTATCTAAGATCACAATCTTAACAGGACACTTTAACACCCCCTTATCTCAAAAAGATGGGTTAACCAGACCAAAAATTAGCAAAGAAATAACAGAACTGAATCAGAGCTTGGAACAAATGGACCTGGTGGACATATACAGAGTGTTCCACCCAACCACAGCCGAATACACATTCTTTTTCAGCTGCACACAGGTCATTTTCTAAAATAGACCATATACTGGTCCAGAAGTCACACTTAAGTATATGCAAGAAAACAGAAATTATCCCATGCATATTATCTAACCACAATGCAATGAAACAAAAGAAACCAGAAAAACCAGCTAAATTCATGGAAATTAAATAACACCCTCCTCAGCAATCAATGGGTCACAGGAGAAATTAAACAAGAAATTCAACAATATCTACAATTCAATGAAAATTGAAGCACAACTTACTGGAATCTATGGGATACGATGAAAGCAGTTCTTAGAGGGAAAATCATAGCTATGAACTCACACATTAGGAAAACAGAACTGGAACAAATAAACACCCTAATGTTTCATGTCTGACATCTAGAAAAAGAAGAGCAAACGAAACCCAGAGTACAAAGATGGGAAGAAATCATAAAGATTAGAGCAGAAATTAATTCAATTGAGATGAATAAAATGGTTGAAAGAGAATCCACAAATCAAAAATTTGTTCTTTGAAAGACTAAATAAAGTTGATAAGCCTCTAGCCAACCTCATCAAAAAGAGGAAAGAAAAAATTCAAATACAAGCAATAAGAAATGAAAAGGGTGAAATCACCACAGACCCAGTGGAAATCCAGAAGATTGTCACAAGCTACTTTGAGAATCTTTATGCTTGCTCACAGAATAGGAAACACAGATGAAATGGACAGATTCCTAGAAAGGTACAAATTACCAAAACTGAACCAAGAAGATACAACAACAACTCTCAATAAGCCAATAACAGCCAACGAAATATGAAATGTAATAAAAAATCTACCAACAAAGAAAAGTCCAGGTCCTGATGCATTCACAGCTGAATTCTACAAGAAATTTATAGAATATATAATCCCTACACTCCTCAAACTCTTCAATGAAATTGAAAAGGAAGCACTCCTCCCAAAATCATTTCTGGAGGCAAGTATTATACTGATTCCAAAACCAGGGAAAGACACAACTAAAAAGGAGAACTACAGGCCAATCTCCCTCATGAACATAGATGCAAAAATACTCAATAAAATTCTAGCAAATAGAATACAGCAAATCATCAAGAAGATCATACACCATGACCAGGTAGGATTCATCCCAGGAATGCAAGGATAGTTCAATATTTGAAAATCTATAAAGTAATACACTATACTAATAGACTGAAATCTAAAAACCACATGACCATCTCAACTGATGCAGAGAAAGCTTTTGACAAAGTCCAACACTCATTCATGTTCAAAGTCCTGGAAAAAACTGGAATAGATGGACTCTACCTTAACTTGATAAAATCCATCTATGACAACCCAAAAGCTAATACAATCCTAAATAGGGAAAAACTGAAATCTTTTACCCTTAAATCAGGTATAAGAAAAGGATGCCCTCTATCATCCCTCCTATTCAACATAGTTTTGGAATCATTAGCAACAGCCATTAGAAAAGAGGGAGAAATAAAAGGAATAAGAATAGGTAAAGACGTTAAATTATCACTATTTGCAGATGATGCAATACTTTACTTGGAAGACTCCAAAAATTCCACTAATTAACTACTAGAACTGATATGGAAATTTAGTAGCATAGCAAGATACAAAGTCAATACTCAAAAGTCAATAGCGTTCCTCTACACAGATAACAAGCACACTGAAAGGGAAACTACAGAAACAATACCTTTTACAATAGCACCATGGAAAATGAAATACCTTGGAATTCACTTAAGCAAGGAAGTCTGAAAATTACAACACCCTAAGAAAAGAGATTATTAGAGGATTTCAGAAAATAGAAAGATATTCCATGATCTTGGATAGGAAGAACCAACATCATGAAGATGGTCATACTCCCAAAATTGCTGTACAGATTTAGTGCAGTCCCTATCAAACTGCCACCAACATACCTCCCAGACCTAGAGAAATCATTCCTAAAATTTATTTGGAACCACAAAACACCTAGAATAGTAAATGCAATCTTGGCCAATAAAGACAAGCCAGGAGCCATCACGTTTCCTGACTTGAAATTATACTACAAAGCCACTGTGATAAAATCAACATGGTACTGGCAATGAAATAAGATCAATAGAATAGATTAGAAGATGTAGAGGCATCTATGAACACACTCAGCCATCTGATTTTTGACAAAGGGCCAAACAAGCTTACTGGAAGAAAGATAGCCTCTTTAACAAATGGTGCTGGAAAACCTGGCTTTCTACATGCTGAAAACTAAAACTTGACCCAGCTCTATCACCATGCACTAAGCTAAAGTCAAAATCAATTAACGACTTAAACATTAAAACAGAAACACTCAATCTCCTGGAAGAGAAAGTAGGAGGAACTCTTGAAGACATAAGGATAGGCAAAGAGTTCATGAAGAAACATATATTCGCACGGGAAACCCTGGAAAGAATCAACAACCAGAATCAACTCTTCTTGAGGAGTTTCTGCACATAGAAAGAAATTGTCAACAAAGTGAAAAGACAACCCACAAATTTTGAAAAAGTCCTAACTAATAAGCAATCAGACAAAGGTCTTCTGTCTAGAATATATAGAGAACTAAGACATAACAGGGCCCTCAAATTTAAAGACCCAATTCAGAAATGAGCATCCGAGATGAATACACACTTCTCAGAGGATGAAATTAAAGAAGCAAATAAATATATGAAAAAATGCTCCACATCGCTAGCCATTCATGAAATGCAAATAAAAACAACACTGAGATACCATCTCACTCCAAAGAATGGCTATCATAAGGAAATCAAGCAACAACAAATGTTGGAGAGGTTGTGGGGAAAAGGGAACACTTCTCCACTGCTGGTGGGAATGTAGACTGGTACAACCATTGTGGAGATCAGTGGAGAGACTCCTCAAAAGAGTAGGACTGGAAATCCCATTCAAGTCGGTTATCCCCCTACTGGGAATTTTCCCAGAGGAAGTGAAAACATTATATCATAGTGATATATGTGTACCTATTTTTATAGCAGCACAATTTGCAATAGCAAAATCTTGGAAGCAATCAAGATGTCCATCACATGAGGAATGGTTGAAAAAAATGTGGTATTTCTATATAATGGGGTATTACTCTGCTATAAAGAATGATAAGCTTGAAGCATTTATATTGAAGTGGATGCCATTTGAACATATACTCCTAAGTGAAATAAACCAGACACACATGTGAAAATATCATATAGTCTCCCTAGTATAAGAAGTCAAAAGAAGAAATACAAATAGAAATGTACAACAACAACTAAAAATAATTGAATCAGATAGTTAGGGCAAACTGATTGGCATATGCTTCAGGGTACTAATCAGCTTTTCTTCTGGATGATTGACAACCTAAGTTCACAGATCAAAATTGGAGAAATAGAAGAGCCGCAAGACCAGTCAACACTTTGGCCCTAGCCTTTCAAGGTCAGTGAAGACTCAGGACATAGGAGAACTGAAACTCAATTGAGCCCCAAATTTTCTGATTAAGGAGATTATGGAGCCACAGAGGCAAAAGATTGACGATGTATAGTGTGCCTGGGGAGAGTCACATGGAGAGAAGACTTTGTCTCAGGCTCTCACAGAGAGCAAACTGGTCAAGCATTGGCTGTGATTCATCCACATGGATGACACAAAGGATCTACAGAATAAGATACAGGATTACAAGATAAACCCTAAGGGGACTTCATTGACTTCATCAGAAACAAAAACTACATCTTTTGGTATATAGGTCTTGCTCTATTTCAGTCTTAACCATCCAGCAGAAAAGTATAAAAATGAGGTATATAACATAGGGCCATAATAATAAGCTGAGCTGTAAATGGTATAATCAACAACTTCTTCAGATAACTCACTATTATTGTGGAATACTGGACTGTGTTGGATTGTGTTGCCGAGTTCAGGCACCTAAATTGGTTTAATGATGATGGAGTGCCCATCTTTGACAGGTCTAGACAAAAAAAGGGGTATACAAAGGAAGAATCATGATGTGTGTGTATAAACAGTACAGTTAGGATAAATATGCAGTGCTTCTGCATAATTCTATGAGAAGCAAGATTTTGCACTAATAGTGGTTGAACAAGATATTATGTTGGCTTCTAGTACTATGGACAACCACTAGGAAAATAACAAAATAGAAAGTATTAATTACTGACTCTGTGATATAATTCAGGTATAAAAAATAAGATAAGCAAACCGCTACACTCTTTTAATTTGCTGATTAGAGACCTCTGCTATAATGTCTGTAAGTATAATATCATGTATGTTCCTTGTACAATACCAAAACATTATGAAAACAGTTTGCAATGTATTAATTTATCAAATCTGTCCTGTTAATTTGTCTTGAAACTGTCTCATTGCTATTTGTTCTTCAATAAAATTTAAAAAAAAAATTTCAATACAAGGGCCGGTGAGATAGCTCAGGGGTCTAAAGCAACTGCTTAGGCAAGTGCAGGCAAGCACAGGGACCACAGTTCTATTTCTGGCACCACAAACTGTGCAGACCCCAGGATGGGCTGAGCTGCCCTCCCCCTGAAAAAAATCAGTATCAATGAGACTCAGTGATATAGAGGAAGCCGTGGGAATTGGGCTTTCCTGGTTAGATGTGGTGGTTCTCCCAAAGGTTCCTGTGCTGGTTTCCAGTGTGGCACTGTGGAGGCAGTGAAGTGGTCAAGAGCTGGAGAATAGTAGAAGGAAATGGGTGAGGGACATACTTTCAGATCAGATTACTGCTGGTCTCAAAGAGTGAATTAGGTCTTGTGCGAGCAGGTTCTGGTTCAGCAACCCCACTTCCTCTAGCACTTGGGCCCTTCTGCATGGGACTGTTTCTCTGGCACATCCTGATGACCATGTCCACAGGAAGCCACACAAATGCAATCACCCAGTCTTGTACTTTTAACCTCTAATAGCTGTGATCTGTATAAACCTCGTTTTAAAACAGAAGCACCCACCTTCAGATATTTCATTATAGTAACAGAAAATAGACAGTAACTTTGAAGGATGGGAGATTAGGAGCAGAGGATAGAAGGAAACACTTCAGACAGTCAGGAGTGAAAGGCCCAAGGCATGTGTTTGGGGCTGTCAGTTGCCTAGGCTGTGTCTGGTATTTATCCCCTAGGAGGCCTAAACTTCCTGTCTGTGAAGTCTGGGTCATAAGTTGCTGTGCCCCAGGGAACTCATGGAGAGGCAATGACCCAGAAAGTGTGAAATCTCTTTTGAAGTAAGATCACTGAGTAGACAAGATAAATAGACCAACTGAATCCATATCTACCTCCTCTTCTCCAGGTTGAACATCCGGGTGCCTCTGCCTGGCATGCCCTGAGAAGGCTGAAGCCCTATCCATGGTGCCATGTGGCACAGTGCAGCTCATCTGCTCTTTTGAAGTGCCATGCTCAAAACTCTTGAGTTACATGCTTACAGCGATAGGTTGGAGAGGGTTGTCCCCTTTTTGGATACAGATATTTTATTTATGCCACCAAAATGTGACTAACACCCTTAAGTTTTATAATCCTGTTGCCAAAATTTCCTTTTTATTTCAATATTACCTAGTGCTGTATTTTTTCCATTCTGCACTTCTGGATGCATAATGGACAGGAATTCAAACTCAGATTTCAGTGTTCTGTGTCTATAGAAGAGCTGATGCCAAAATGTCAGCGATGGTGTGCATGGTTGGGGACTTGGAAGGTGACTTCCTAAGTTGGGCCTTATGACCCAGCTGGGAAGACTAGGACATTAGGGCCTCACAGGCTCCTGGAAAAGCAGTGTGTCCCCTCCTCAACTCCTTCACTGCTGGCCATCACCTTAGCCTCACAGAAGGGCCTCTGGATGCTGGGTAGGAACTTCTTCTTGGGACACCTACGTGTGAATCCGTTTCCACCAGGCTGATTCATTTCTTTGCCTCTGTGAGCCAAAGCTTTTCATGAGCCAAAGCTCCAACATCCTATGTCCTCTCTCTCCTATACCTTTATAATAGCAGTGCATTTTCTACTGGCCCTTCTACCTCAGTACAAAAATAGCCCTTCTTTTTCATAATACCCATTGTGTGTGGACTGCCTGTTTCTGTCTCCTCCAAGATTTGTATGTCAAAGCCCTAACTCCTCATATGGCTGTATCTGGAGATAGGGCTTCTACAGGGGTAGCTGGAGTTAGGTATGGAGCCCTAGGCTGACAGGACGAAAATTTTTTTTAAGAAGAAACATTGAGAGGTATGATAGTGGTAGTTATTAAATCAATAGAGCAGTTTTGGGAGTATGGCCATTTTCACTATGTTCGTTCTTACTATCCAAAAGCGAGGGATATCTTATCATTTTCTGATATTCTCTTTGATCTCCCTTTTTAGGGTACTGTAGTTTTTACTATACAGATCTTTAACATCCTTTGTTACATTGATTCCTAAGTTTTTTTTTTTTTTTTAGATGCTATAGGGAAGAGTGTAGTTTCCTAATTTCTCTTTCTGTGATTTTATTGCTTGTGTAGAGAAATGTTATTAATTTCTGAGTGTTAACTTTATATCCCTCTATACTGCTGAATTTGGAAATTAAATCTATAAGGTTTTTTGGTGGAGTTTGGGGGTCTTTTACACACAGTATCATGTCAGCTTCAAAGAATAATTTAACTTTGTGCTTTCCTACCTTTATTCCTCTCTCTCTCTCTCTCCCTCTCTCTCTTTCTATCTCTCTCCCTCCCTCTCTCTCTCTCCCTCTCTTTCTTTCTCTCTCTCTCTCTCTTTCTCCCTCCCTCTCTTTCTATCTCTCTCCCTCCCTCTCTCTTTCTCTCTCTTCCTCTCTCTCTCTCTCTCTCTCTCTCTCTCTCTCTCTCTCTCTCTCTCTCTCTCTCTCTCTCTCTCTCTCTCTCTCTCTCTCT
>PVKA01053556.1:0-11207 GCA_004027165.1 Ctenomys sociabilis | reverse complement strand
TTTCAAGCCAATCATTTTTTTTGCCTTCTTTGAACGTTCATGAGCCTCTCTACTTTCTTTCTTTCTCTTTTTCTCATGGTAATCCAAGCGGTATCCATAGCGTTTACGATGTAATTCAATATATTCATTCTGTGGCATGATGACGGCTGCAGAGCCACCGCGGGCAGCCTCAGGTGTGCAAAGGAAAGTCCTAACTTTGTGGAGGTCCCAGACACACGAGCTGACTATGCGCAGCCGGAAACAGGAAGCTTTATACCTGAATTATATCAAAAATTCAATAATTATTTTCCTAGTGGATGACTCAATATAGTTTTGGAATCATTAGGAGCACCAATAAAAAGAGGGAGAAATAAAAGGAATAAGAATAGGTAAAGAAGAAGTTAAATTATAACTATTTGCAGACGACATGATACTTTACTTGGAAGATCCCAAAAATTCCACCAAGGAACTACTAGAACTGATATGGAAATTCAGTAGCATAGCAGGATACAAAGTCAATACTCAAAAGTCAATAGCATTCCTCTAAACAGATAACAAGCACACCGAAAGGGAAACAATAGAAACAATACCTTTTACTATAGCACCATGGAAAATGAAATACCTTGGAATTCACTTAACCAAGGAAGTCAAAGATCTTTTCACAGAAAATTACAACACCCTAAGAAAAGAGATTATAGAGGATTTCAGAAAATGGAAAGATATTCCATGCTCCTGGATAGGAAGAACCAACATTGTGAAGATGGCCATGCTCCCAAAATTGCTGTACAGATTTAACACAATCCCTATCAAAATGCCGCCAATATAGCTCCCAGACCTAGAGAAATCATTCCTAAAATTGATTAGGAACCACAAACGACCTAGAATAGCAAAGGCAATCTTGGCCAACAAAGACAAAGCAGGAGGTATCACAATTCTTGACTTGAAATTGTACTACAAAGCCATTGTGATAAAATCAACATGGTATTGGTAACAAAATAGACCTGCAGATCAATGGAATAGATTAGAAGGTACAGAGGCATATACAATCACACTCAGCCACCTGATCTTTGACAGAGGGGCCATACATGCTTACTGGAAGAAAGATAGCCTGTTTAACAAATGGTGCTGGAAAACATGGCTTTCCATATGCCGAAAACTAAAACTTGACCCATCTCTATCACCGTGCACTAAGCTAAAGTCAAAATGCATTAAAGAACGAAACATTAAAACAGAAACACTCAATCTCCTGGAAGAGAAAGTAGGAGGAACTCTTGAAGACATAGGAGTAGGTAAAGAGTTAATGAACAAACATATATTTGCGTGGGAAACATTTGAAAGAATCAACAATTGGGACCAACTCTCCTTGAGGAGTTTCTGCACATGAAAAGAAATTGTCAACAAAGTGAACAGACAACCCACAAATTTTGAAAAAATCCTAACTAATAAGCAATCAGACAAAGGTCTGCTGTCTAGAACTAAGATACATTAGGGCCCTCAAATTTAAAGACCTATACTAGAAATGGGCATCTGAGATGAATACACACTTCTCAGAGGACAAAATTAAAGAAACGAATAAATATATGAAAAAATGCTCCACATCGCTAGCCATCTGTGAAATGCAAATAAAAACAACACTGAGATACGATCTCACTCCAGAAAGAATGGCTATCATAAGGAAATCAACCAACAACAAATGTTGGAGAAGTTGTAGGGAAAAGGGAACACTTCTCCACTGCTGGTGGGAATGTAGACTGGTACAACCATTGTGGAGGTCTAGAGGTAGGACTAGAAATCCCATTCAAGAGGGCTATCCCCCTATTAAGAATTTTCCCAGAGGAACTGAAAACATCATATCATAGTGATATATGTGTAGCTATGTTTATAGCAGCACAATTTGTGATAGCAAAATCTTGGAAACAACCAAGATGTCTGTCACATGAGGAATGGTTGAAAAAGATGTGGCATTTCTATACAATGGAGTATTACTCAGCTATAAAGCATGATAAACTTGAAGCATTTATACTGAAGTGGATGCCACTTGAACATATACTCATAAGAGAAATAAGCCAGACACACATGTGCAAATATCATATAGTCTCTCTAGTATAAGAAGTCAAAAGAAGAAATACAAATAGAACTGTACAACAACTAAAGATAATTGAGTCAGATAGTTAGGGCAAACTGAATGGCATAGGCTGCAGGGTACTAAGCATCTTTTCTTCTGGCTGGTTAACAACCTAAGTTCGCAGATTAAACCTGGAGAAATAGAAGAGCCGCAAGGCCAGCCAACATTTTGGCCCTAGCTTTTCAAGTTCAGCAAAGACTCAGGGCATAGGAGAACCTGTATTGCAACATCATGAAACTCAGTTGTGCCCCAAATTTTCTGATCAAGGAGATTATGGAGCCACAGAGGAAAGAGATTGATGATGTATAGTGTGCCTGGGGAGAGTCACATGGAGAGAAAACTTTCTCTCAGGCTCTCACAGAGAGCAAAGTGGTCAAGCATTGGCTGTGACTCATCCGCATGGATGACACAGACAAAGGATCTACAGAGTAAGGTACAGGATTACAAGATAAACCCTGAGGGGACTTCACTGGTCTCATCAAATACAAAAGCTACATCTTTTGGTATATAGGTCTTGATCTATCTTGGTCTTAACCATCCAGAAGAAAAGTATAAAAATGAGTATAACGTGGGGCCATAATAATAAGTTGAGCTGTAAATGGCTATAGTGAACAACTTCTTCAGATAACTCACTATTATGGAACATTGAATTGTGTCACTGAGTTCAGGCAAGTAAATTGGTTTAATGACAATGGAGTGCTCATCTTTGACAGGTCTAGACCAAAAAAAAAAAAAAAAGAGGGGGAATACAAAGGAAGAATCATGATGTATGTGTATAAACAGTACAGTTAGGATAAATATGCTGTGCTTCTGCATAATTCAATGAGAAGCAAGATTTGCACTAATAGTGGTTGGACAAGATATTATGTTGGCTTCTAGTATTATCGACAGACACTGGGGAGATAACAAGTTAGAGGGTGTTAATTGTTGAATCTGTGATATAAATCAGCTGTAGAGAAATAAGATAGGTATATAGCTGCATTCTCTTCATTCACTGATTAGAGACATCTGCTATAATAATGCCTATAAGTATAATATCAGGTATGCACCCTGTACAACACTGAAACATTACGAACACATTTTGCAGTGTATTGATTTGTCGAATCTGTCTTGTTAATTTGTCTTGAAACAGTCTCATTGCTATTTGTTCTTCAATAAAAAAAATAATAATAATAAAAAAAGAAAACGTCAGAGGGGCCGGGGGTATAGCTCAGTGGCATAAGCACCTGCCTGGCAAGTGCATGGTCCTGAGTTCAATCCCTGGAATCACAAAAAAAAAAAAAAAAAAAAAAAAAAAAAAAAAAAAAAAAAAAAAAAAAAAAAAAAAAAAAAAAAAAAAAAAAAAAAAAAAAGAAAGAAAGAAAAAAAGAAAAAAAAGAAAATTTCAGAAAATAGAAATATTGTGTGGGAAACATTTGAAAGAATCAACAATTGGGACAATTGTAGAAAGAACAAATATAGTGAAAATGACCATACTTCCAAGACCACTAGACAGCTTTAATGCAATTGAGATCAAAATTCTAACAGTGGGGCTGGGGAGATAGCTCAGTGATCTAAGCACCTGCATGGCAAGCACAAGGGCCTGGGTTTGATCCCCAGTACCACATGCCATGCCAACCACCTAAACCAGGTATGGTGACACAGGCCTGTAATCCCAGTGCTGGGAGGCTGAAAACAGTAGGATCACTATGAGTCTTAGTTTGAGCTGCATGGTGAGACCCTATACCAAGTACATAAAAAAGGAAAAAAATTAACAGTGGTTTGTAATAGCTTGATCTTGGAAACAATCCAAATGCCATCAATCTGAACAAATCCATATCAACCAAGGAATGGATAAAAAAGATATATACTTTTTTTTTTCAGTACTCTTCTCATGACCTAGGTCATCTGTCTTTTTTTTTTTTTTTGTGGTACTGGGGATTGAACTCAGGACCCTACTCTTGCCAGGCAAGCACTTATTCTACTGAGCTATCTCCCCAGCCCTTTAAAAAAAAAAAAAACAACAACAACAGAGTACTACTTAGCCATGAAGAAGAATAAACCACAGACTTTTATAGGTAAATGGATATAATACATCACAAACGTTTTACTTTTTGAGACTAGGTCTCGCTATGCAGTTCAGGCTGGCCTAGAGTTCACTTTGTAGCCCAGGCTTGTTTCAAACTCATGAAGATCCTCCTGTTTCAGCCTCCTGAGTACTGGGATTATGGACATGTGCCACCATGCTCAGCTCACAATTCTTATTGTATCAGTGAGGGATTTTACAAGAGAAACTAATATAACACATGATAATACAAGTAAAAAAAAACAACCCAAATATATATGAAATTACAAGATTTGATTATGATAGTTACCCACAGACTTGGATGAGGAGGAGTGCAGTGGGTATTTGCACTCTGAGGCTGAAAGGTTCAGTGTTCTCTGCAAGTCCGTGTCAGGAGGCTGAAGGGTCCATCATGGAAGGCTGAAGAGTCTACTTCAGAAGGCTGAAGGATCCGAGGCTGGAGCTAAGGAATCTGCCTTAGAAGCTAGGAACGACAACATCCAAGCTGAAGGCAAAGGGTGGAGGTCCTCCAAACCAGAGCTCTGTCCTTGTTGTGTAGAGTTGCTCAGTCCACTTAGCTAACCCCATAAACTTCTCAAGTTAGCACAGTCAACCACTAAGTCATCTTCCCATTTGGGCAACTGTGATTTCTGTTCGGAGGCTTCATTGTGATGGTAACTCTGGTATTTTGCCTCAGACTACTCTTGCTTTTACCAGAAGATTTTCTCTTTATGGTTTGTTTTGGTAGTGATACTAGGGATTGAACTCAGGCCTTGGTGCTTGCTGGGAAGTGCTTATTCCACTGAGCCATCTCCCCAGCCCTCCAAGTGCTGGGATTACAGGCATGTGCCACCATGCCTGGCCTTTCTGTATATTTTTGTATAATAAAATAAGTGAAATTTAGATATGAAAAAAACATAACCACTTTGCCAGGGCATGGTAGCATTCCCAGTCAAGAGGCTGAGTCAGGAAGACCACAAATTTGAGCCCAGTTAGGGTAACTTAAGGAGACTCTGTCTCAAAAAAAAACAAACAAAAAAAAAAAAAAAAAAAAAAAACTGGCTGGGGGTTTAGCTCAGTGGTAATGTGCTTCTTGGTTCAACCCTCACTACTGAAAAGCAATTTTTTTTTGTACTGGGGATCAAACTCATGACCTTGTACTTGTCAGGCAGGGGCTTAAGCCACTGAGCTATCTCTCCACTCCCCAAAAATTATTTTGAGACAAGATATCTCTGTATTTCAAACTGGCCTTGAATTCACTATGTAGCCCAGACAAGGCTTGGACTGACAGTGATCCTCCTACTTCAGCTTCCTGAATGAAGGGATTACAGGGGTGCACTGCTACCCCTGGCTAATTTAGCCACTTTAAAGTGTGCAATTTGGTGGCATTTAGGACATGTACATTAATGGACTTGAAGTCACCACCCTGCCTCACCCTTCCAGAATATTGGAATTACAGCTGTGGGCCACTATGCCTGGCTGGAACTAACCCTCGTGCTGGGATTACAGGCACTTAGCCTGCTGAGCTATCCCCCCAGCCTAGAACTAACCCTCTTTATCAAGTTTGCTTAGAAGAAAGAGATCTTTGTGAGCAATAGTTATAGGGTCACTCACCCAATTCTTGGAAACTTTGTTCCCCATTTTCAAATGTCCCTCAGCTATAGAACTTGCAGAGAGACTGTTTGCTGAGCATTTGTCATTTGACCATTTTACAGCAGCTTTGATAACAGTTAAGTTTACATGAGAGCAAGCCAACGCACAATCAAAGTAAGGCAGCATCGATTTCATGGGTGGCTGTGTCTGATGGTGCGACACACAGGGGACCTGACCTGACTCACAGGGGAGAGGGGACCAATTTAGGACCTAAAGATGAGTTAGCAGAGGTAGCTGCCACTCCACACTAACAACTTTTGTTTGCAAACTGCTTCACTTTGCATGGCACTGTTACACAACTGGCCTTTGGCTCCCCACAGCGCCATGAGGGTGGCAGGGCAGATACTAAGTGAGGAAGAAACAAGTTGTAAGCACTGGCCACTGTCCAACAGCAGTTGTCTCTGTCCCCACTCACCTTCTCTAACTCTATGGAGGAGAGGACGAGGGCCCTTATGTTATAGAATAGCTCAGCAAGCGAGGTGCCCCTCTCCAAGTTGGGGACCAAACCTAGTGCCTCGGTGTGCTAAGCATGTGCTCTCCCACTGAGCTGCACCCCTCCCCAGCAAGACTATGGTTTGGAGTTTTATAACCAGAACTTTTCAAACTCTGGATTTTCATTTTAGTGGGTTGTAAGTAGCAGGAACGAAAAACAGTATAGGACATAGCAGAGTTCATAATAACCAGTAAATGGCCTTCCTGAAATTGCTGTCTCTGTAGCATGTGTGTTTGTGTGTGATTCTGTCTGAACGGGGTCATGGAGTTTCACATCGTAGGCTACAGTTAGGAAGCCATGGACATAAATGGTGATGTCCTGGCCAGATGTACTCAGACTTTTCTCCATTGCCAGCCTCAGACTCAACCCACTTCGCTGACCCTTTAAATAGTTCTAGGATGGCCATGCCAGGACTGTGCTCAGACTCCCGATGCTAAGTTCATGCTTATTTTTTAATCAAGGATGAAAACTGAACACAATGTGTGGTCCTAGGGCAAAGTTCCAATAAGGGAAAAGACGGCCTTCACAGGGTCACGCAATCTTCCAGTTTTCCAACTGTTAAAACTATATCAGTTCTGGTTGTGCTGTCGCTGGCTGGTGATTCTGTGAATGTACTTAAACATTCCATGGCATTTCTGCAGCCACTGGCCAGGGGACTGACCTCCCTTACACTACCTAGAGGCATGCGGCAGACCAGGCTGCTAAAATTACCCCATGGAGACAGCTGGCTGGTTCCTTTGACTCTTGTGCCTCTCAGCACAGGACATCTCAGATCAGTTACAGTTCCCCAAATTCTGTTTCATGGGAAAAGCTATTTATTTCATCTGGGTGAAGTGAAGGTGAGGGTCAGGTTCCTGCCCCAGAATGCACAGGTATGTGAGTGCGACCGCCTGAGAGCCAGGCCCCAGGGGAGAAGCACAAAGTAAAGAAGATGGGGCTCCAGTTAACATGGGGGGCGGGGAGTCAGGGAGTCAAGGAAAGCTGGTTAGTTTTCTGTTGCTCTGTAACAAATTTCCACAAAATTAATAACTAACTTCACACATTTATTTTCCTTCAGAAATGGAACTCACTGGGCTAAAATCTAGGTGCCAGCAGGGCTTTGCTTTTTTTCTGGTAGCTATGGGAAGAACCTGTTTCTTTGATTTTTCCATCTTCTAGAGGCTGCCTACATTTCTTTACATTCCCTTCCATCTTCAAATACAATACTGGCAAGTTGATTTTTTGCTTGTTAGCCTCCCCAGCGCTGGGATTAGAGGCATGCACCAGCATGCCCTGTTTAGGTGGCTGACATGGCATGGGGCTGGCATGGCATATAGTACCAGAGATCGAACCCAGGTCCTTGTGCTTGCCAGGCAGGTGCTTAGATTATTGAACTATCTCCCTGGCCCTGCATTCTTCTTTGTTCATCTCTGACCAGTATCACACATCAAGCACTGCTCACAACATTCTGGGACTTTTCTCTCCAGCCGGCATTACCAAGCCTTTCCAGACTCTTCCTGAAAACCAGTTCAAAGGCCTTTGAAACACATAGCCTTGTCACAACAATGGCCCCTCTCTTGGTACCAATTGCCTATACTAGTCACTTTATCATTCCTGAAACAAAATACCAACCTTTTTCTATTTATTTTGGGAATGGTTTACTTCACAGTTTCAATGGGTTCAGTCCATAACTAGCCAACGAGAAGACAAAAGTGGCATGGTGGAAGGGCCCAGTGGAGGAAACCTGCTTGCATTATGGTGGTCAGAAAGTAGGAAGAAAGGGGAGGAGCTGGAAAGGAGAGTATACACTTCCAAGTCATGCCACAGAGACCTCTAAAAATAGGCTCCATCTCCAAACATGAAACTTTTTTTGGGGGGGGGGGCATTTTGCAAAAGTATAAAGGACCATTTTGTTGTGGAAAAAAAAGAAAGAAAAAAAACCATATGTATACACAAAATAGTTAGGATACATAGCTGCTTTCTCTTAGTTCATTGAGAAGAAAGGCTTGTATTAATATTTTTAGAGATTATATCACTTCTGCATCTTGTGCTCTGAATACTGTGAAGACAATATGCAATGTATCAATTATTGTAACTGTCCTACTAACCTTTTTTTGAAACTGTTTCATTGCTAATTCTTTCCCTCTTCTTCCTTCTTTCCCTCTTTCTCCTTCCCTTTCTCCTTCCTTCCTTCCCTCTTTCTCCTTCCTTCCTTCCTTCCCTTCCCTCTTCTTCCTTCCTTCCTCGTCCCCCCCATCCCCCAACAGGCTGCTCTTCAACTTGTGGCCTCAAGTAATTTCTCCACCTCAGCTTCAAAGTGCTGGCACTACAGGTGCATGTCATTGTGCCCAGCTAAACACGCATTCTTAACAAACTACAGGGAACCAAGAAAACTGCCCAAAGCCACATTTCCATAAAATAGTATTTCTCATACTTATATCTTGATTTTTTTTTTTTTTTTCTGGTACCGGGGATCAAACTCAGGACCTTGCGCTTAACAGCCCAAAGCTTATGCCATTGAGCTAGCTCCCCCGCCCTGATAATTTTTAAACTAAGCAGTGAGGGTATAAAAAACAAGCGAGGTGCTGGGGAGAAAGCTCAGTAGAATAAGCAAGCGCTCGCTTGGTAAGCACAAGGGACTGAGTTCAATCCCTGGTTTCGCCAGAAAAAAAAACAAAAAAACACGCGCGTTTACTTCCTTCAGACAGTCAAGATTCTTCACATGGGCACTGACAGTCACCCCTGAAGTCTCCTTTTCTATCGGGGCTTTTTGAGGCTTCCTTCGCCGCGGCAGCCTAGACCCCTTCCAGTATTCAGTTAGCTCCGGAAACCCGCAAACCGGCCGCAGTGGGCGTGGTCCGGGCGGGGCTTTCAATAGTGACCAATGGGAACCGACATTGTGGGCGGAACCTTGGGCAGTGGGGCGGGGCTACGAGCAGGCTCCTGGGCCGCCCCCGCAGCCGGGCGGTCTTTTCTTCTCCCGAGTAGCGTTCCTGTCAGGCCCCGGCTGGTCCTGGGTCTGAGAAGGCGGAGGGCCGCCGCCGCAGGTGAGTGTCTGGCCCGCGCCTCTTCCAGGTGCCCGGCTTTCCCGCGAGCGCCCCAGCGGTTGGTGGGAGGTGTGGCTGGGGCCGCGGTTTCCGGAAAGTCGACAGGGCCGAGTGTGCGCGGGGCGGCCGCGTTCCCGGCCTGGGTTGATCAGGGCCGGCTCCGCGGGTCGCGAGGTTCCGGGCCCGGGCCCCGTAAGCCGGCTCCTGCTTGTGCCGGGCTCCGGCACACTCCGGGAAGCTCTGTAACTGCGGTGTTGCCTGTGCCGGAGTAGTTGGGGTGCACGCGCGAAGCCCCTCCTGGGATCTCGGCGTCTGTGCCGCCGGAGCGCGCTCGTGCTTCGGGGCGTCGGTTCCTCCTCCACGAGTGGGCTTTTTCTGGCTGAGCAGTCCCAGCATCCGCCAGCCGCGCACGCTCGCCTTTTATTTGCTCACGGAACAATCCGGGTCGGCTCATGTTTGCAAGAACCGATCGAATGAATTGGCTTTTAAAGTTAACGTAGCTCTGGGTTTTCATACTACGTGTGATTTCATATAAAGCAGTCACAATAATCAAGTATTACTTCTGCGCAATAATAGCAAAACAATGTTGGAAGTGCCCTGCATAGTCTACTTGTGTAATGAGAAAGTTGAAAGGCATGAATTTTGGGCTGTCAGCCTTCGTGACCATGTTAATTCATATGAAATGAGATAGGATTTCCAAGATTCTTTTTAAAGGCTACGTTTTATAAATTTGTGCTGAGCTTATTTTTCATACCGCACCTTATAGGAAATAGAGTTCATGAGAGGGCAATCCAGCAGGGAACAAAGATTTATGAGGGCACAAAAGTTTAGTGATTGGTTGCAGTTTAAGGCTGCAGACTGAAAAGGGAAGCCAACTACAATTGAAGGAATTTATCAAGAATTTTGGAAAGCTTTCACAAACACTAGCAGCAAGTGCTGTATTTAATTAGTTCTCTTTACAGCTCAACGAATATCAAAGAAAGATTATTAGGTTAAATATGTAAGAGTATAGTAGAAAGGACGGTTTAGTGTGTCTTAAATATAGGGAGAATTTTTGAAATTCTTAATTTGTATAGAGATTTACCTTCAAAAATCACGTTTATTGAAAATAATTCTATATGTCTTGGAGAAAAAATTCACATTTATTCTGGGTATGTAGGAACACCCCCCCACGTGTGTGTGTGTGTGTGTGTGTGTGTGTGTGTGAGACAGTATTGGGAATTGATTCTGGTGGCCTTGTACATGCTAAGCAAGCATACAACTGAGCTATGACTTCAGATTCCAGTATTTTTTTTTTTTTTTTAAACAGCTTTAAAGATAGCCCGGTAAAGGGGCTGGGGAGATAGCTTGGTAGAATAAGTGCTTGCCTGGCAAGTACAAGGACCTGAGTTCAATCCTCAGTTCCTCCAAAGAAAGAAAGAAAAAGAAAGAAAGAAAGAAAGTATATGGTTACAAAGGAAAGATCACGCCGTCCTTGAGAGAAACATTAGTTGTGACTAGGGAAAGTCACTTCTTTGAGATTGTGTTGCTTCAGTCAGTTTTGAAAGTTGGATGATACTTATTTCATAGGGTTGTAAGGATTAAGTCAAATCCTGCTGGGAAATGCACAGCAAAGTTTATCATCAGATATTCTGTTATTAGTATCATTCATAGTGTAGCAAAAGAAGTGGTCACTGATTTTAGTCTGACTTAAGAGTATAGCCAACGAGTAGGGTACAGTGGAAAGTGATGCAGTTGTTGCTCGACCCTGTATTTCTTTGAAGTTGTAATCTCTTTCCTTGATCTCTTGCTCAGATGCGCCCTCCTATTAGCTGCTACCAACCTGTTAGTCCTGGCCTGTAAGTCTTGGCATTTTAGCAGAATTGAGATTTGTTTTTTTTTTTTTCA